>QANZ01023565.1:93180-159300 GCA_003254925.1 Chamaecrista fasciculata
AAAAAAAAAATCCCTAGGCCCTAGCAAAGTAAAGTAATAGAAGGAGAGAGAGAGACAGAGAGACGCAAATTACTAAAAAGGATCGAAGAGTCGCGTTCCAAATTTGAAATTTCACAAATCCAAAATCCAAAATTTGTTTGAAATTTGGATTTTCATATTTAAAAAAATCATAAAATTAGAAAAATATAAAGCTACATAAATAAGAGTGAATCCCTTGAATCTCACACAGTCGCTTAAACCCCAAAGGAGAGACTGTGATTTGTGTTAGCGGCGACCCCTTCTCCAAGCTTCTTCTCTCAAACTTTAGCCTACGTATCGGTATCGTCTTCCTACTTACTCGTTGACTCTCACTTTGGGTCATTTTAGGTCTCACCTCTCTCCTTCTCTTCGCATCTTCAATCTTCAGTTATGGCTGCCGTCGCTCCGTCCCCTGAGAGTATCCTTTTTTCTCTCCGCTTTTCTTAAGTTTAAGCGTTGGTTTTCATACGAGATTTGTTCCATTTTTTGGTTTATTTTTGCTTCAATGAATTCTCCTTGATGTGCTTGTACTTGTAGCTGACTTTTCACGGGATTCTTGGTTCTTTTTTTGTTATTTTATTTTAGGGTGTTTATGATTTCTGTTTGTGTATGTATGCCTTTTACTTTTGTGATCCGGGGTTAGGGTTTAGCAACCACAGTCATGCGTATGGATACACTTGTAGTAGAGGTCTGGTTTTGTAAAAGGATACAAATATAAGCGCTTATGGTGCGTTTGTGGCTGATTGCTATCTTGTTGTCTTGATTATTTGATTTTCACTTTGGTTTTTGTGAAGCTTTGTTTCAAGAGTAAATTGTTTTCTTTGACCTTGCTATACAATAGAAGCTGCAGAATTAATTCAGAATTTGTCCTTGGATGCTGAGGCTAAGACCACAGGAGTGCTCGGGTCTGCAAAGAGGGTATTCTACTATTCTTAACTTACTGCAGCTAATTGTTATGTATATAATCAATAGCGGAAGTTTGTTTGTGATTAAGTGTAATTACTGCTTATTTTAAATTAATTCTACGCAGAATGGACCTGCTCTCTCCACCGCTTCAGCTAATGGTATAACCAAACCATTCTATCCAAATTCAAGTTTTGTTCCAAATGGATATTCATCTGCTGCTTATTATTATGGAGGTAAGGACATAAGGTAAGCTGTTATGATAGTAGTTTAGGGAAAGTAACACAATGTGTAAAAAAAGCTGATTCAATATATTTTTTCCTCTTATGGAAAATGTCACGGTAACGTGACTTCCATCTTTCTTCAGGTTATGATGGGCAAGGCAATGATTGGAATGCTTATAACGGATATGTGAACCTTGATGGAGGGATGGCTCAAGTAAGTAACAGTTTCCTGGCATCAAATCAATAGTATCTGTGCCTTCTGTGATTGATACATGTCTTTTCATATTGTAATCAATTGTGTTCTGAATGGGACCTTATAATAATTTGTAACGAATCCCTCATTGGGGCATTGTTGAGTGTAAAGCACCTTACAAGCTTGTTACAATGGTGGTTTCATTAAGAGATTGCTAAATTGGAGAGGGTTACTTGCGGAAGGGCATCTTTAGACACTGAGTGAAGCATCACATAGTGGAGCCACTGGCACATCGGCTATTGTGGGTTATGTTATGTAACAAGTCCCACATTGGGGATGTTGCTGAGTGTAAGGTGTCTTATAAGGCCTTTGATTCATGGACATCAATAGTTAGTTTTTGGGGTGTAGTTCTTAGGACTTCTGCTTGTTACGTAATTTTCAATAAGATTTTCTTAAGTATTATTATTGGTAGAAGATGGATGTTTGCTTCTTCCAAAATCTTGTTTTTTTAATTGTAACAGTTCTAAGCTGCTACAATTATATAGCGGTTCAAGTGTAAGACTTATGTAGCTGTCTTTGAAATGATGTTTTGTGCCTAGGTTATGATTTGCTTATTACCTTTTCTGTATGACAAAATATTACTATATAAAAGTGTGAAAGAGCTGCATAATCTTTTAAGGGTTTAATTTAATGAATTTTTATAACAGGGTGTTTATGGAGATAGCCCTTATGTGTACCATCAAGGTTATGGCTATACACCATATGGAGCGTATCCGACTCCTGGTTCGGCTCCCACCATACAACATGATGGTCAGCTCTACGGGCTGCAACAGTACCAGTACCCATCTTATTACCAATCTACAGTTTCTGCTGATGGATCTTTTGCTTCTAATGAACAAAGTGTTACACAAAGGGAATTACCAAATGCAGCTACTGATAATCGCACCCCTTCTTCGGTTGTTATGAATAAAGGAAATACAGTTAACACCGTCAATGGTGAATATACTGATAACAACGGTTTTGGGGCACTTTTAACAAGTTCCAAGAACCCGTCTCAAAATTCTAAAGATTTTTATCCAAGGGCTAGTTTGCCAGCATATGTTCCTTTGCCAGGATCTCAGGATCCAAGATTTAGCACTAATAATACTCAGTCAGTTGTCCCTTCAGATTCTTTGTTACTTTCTGATAGGCAGTCCAATGATGGAGTACGAGGCAAAGACTTTACATCTCGAAGGAATCCAAATCTTTCTCAACCTCTTCCACATTTCATGGTATGAGTGACTCTTCCATCCCTCTTCCTGCCTATTAGTGTGGTAGTGCTCGTTCGGTCTAAAGATAAAGTAAAATGGGTGCTTATTTTTTCAACTTGAATAGGAGAGGTCTATCTATTTTTTATTATAAAGGGGTAAAATGGTGTAATTAAGTAATTTGTATGATATCTGTTTCCTAATTAAAGTTTTTATTTTAAAAATTGATTTTCGATACTATTTTTATCTCATCTGGTATGTTTTTTTTTTAATTTTTTTCATTTATGCATATCCATTGAGCAAAGTTCTCATAAGTCTTTGTTTATATTAGTTTTCCTACAATCAATAGTTCTGTATTTAGTTTCCAATTTAACATAAATTCTGTTTGTGTGGATTCAGAACTTGCAGGACTTTAGACCATTATCTGGAATGGAACTATTTTCTGGCTACACGAACAGGATGTATCCAGGCAATAGAATGTACAGTCAATATGGAAATTCATTTAGATCTAGTTCCCGGAATGGGTCTGCTGCTTACAGATCAAAAACGGGGTACGCAGACAACAGTCCCAAAGCTTTCGGTAATCTTGGTGGTAGTGGTGGTGGTGGCTATGCCAGAAGAAATATGGATGGTATTAATGAGATGAATAAGGGACCAAGATCAAAGAGTTCTGATAACAAAAATGATGATACTCAAGCACCTGTCACATTATTACTCAAGGGACAGAATCTTCCAACGAATGATAACAAAGAAGTTCCCCTGGTTGCTAATAAGGAACAGTACAATGGGCAAGATTTATCCGAGAATTATTCTGAAGCAAGATTTTTTGTCATTAAATCATATAGTGAGGATGATGTTCATAAAAGCATAAAATATAGTGTTTGGGCAAGTACTCCCAATGGCAACAAAAAGCTCAATGCGGCACATGAGGAAGCCAAGGAGAAGTCTGTTGGCCGCCCTGTATTTTTGCTATTCTCGGTAAGTGTAGTTTATGCAGCCGGCATTGAGTTATGTGATTTCTAGATTTTCTATATCTTATTAAGCTGTAATGTTGCTCAATTCCTTTTGCTTTTACAGGTTAATACTAGCGGCCAGTTTGTTGGTCTAGCAGAGATGGTTGGTCCGGTTGATTTTGATACCACTGTAGAATATTGGCAACAGGACAGGTGGACTGGTTGCTTTCCGGTGAAGTGGCATATTGTCAAAGATATTCCAAACATTGCATTGAGGCACATAACCCTTGAAAACAACGAGAACAAACCCGTAACGAATAGTCGAGATACACAAGAGGTATTCGCACATTAAACTTTTTGTGTGTGTATGTCCAGTGAAACTCCTCACCCTTCTCAACTAGCAATGCTGACTTTATATCCTGCTGCAGGTAAACTTTGAGAAAGGAATTCAAATTCTCAACATTTTTAAGGAGCATACTGGAAAAACATGCATCCTGGATGACTTTGAGTTTTATGAGGCTCGTGAGAAGATAATGCTAGAAAGAAAATCCAAGGAACAACACCAGGGCCTTAAGCATGTAATATGAAGCTTCTCTTTATGTTCTTTGAAATTTGAAAATCTCATTCCTGTGAATTTCTAGAAATGATTAAGCATACGTTTTTGATATTGCAGGTGAGCATTATCAATGATTCAGTAACTAATGAGACAACTAAACTGTCCAAGTCTCTTGGAGGAACCTTGAATCAATCAGCTTCTGCCTCAGCAGATGTGGCAGCTGAACAAGTGAATGGGAAAATTACTTCAGAACTTGAAGACTCTTCAAGACCTACTAGGGCTCCAAATGGGGTTGCCAGCAACTGTTAATTTTACTTCCTTTCTTTTTTTCTCAGTTTTGTTCATTCCCGTAGTAGTGGGAATGAGTTATTTTAGTTTGAGTTTATACTCTATAGTCTATGCTTATGTTCTTCTTCATTGAGATACTGGTATTTTAATAAAAGTTTCTAAGATAATTGGTAATTGAAACCGGAGTTAGTAAATGCATTTTACTGGTTGTTTTTGAGGCAGCCACTGCTTATTTTCTGCTCTGAAATCTGTAGTAACTAGTAAAGCATCGTAGAATAGAATTGTCAGGGATTTTAGCCTGGAATGTTTTGCAACAAGAGTTTCATATAGGAAATATCACTTATTATAAGACATCTTGTTAGGTTTTGGGTTCTTCAACTTCCGAAGTTAATTTTTAAGGAGTAGTTCTTTTAAGTATGATAATATTTAAAGTCAAGCAAGAAGCATGAATAAGTCTGATCATCGAGTAGAAAAGAGAGAGTACAGTTATCATTTTTTTTTATGGGTAATCAAAAGGGCAAAGCCCTAAACTACAACAAGTTATGATTTTAAGACAACTTAAGAAAGCAAAAAAACAAAAAAACAAAGTATGAAGTGATTGAACCATGCAATTGCTTAGTTTTACCAAATTTTGATTGGTTTGATGCATACATGGTTCTTGACTGGTTTTTGAGAATAATGGTATAATTGAAAATGATGCCAACTCCCTTGAGTGATGATAATTTCATAGGATCAAATTACTCTCATTGCATCCTTCATCATATTAGACCCTTCACTGTCAATTTTACTTGTTTGTTTTTCTATAAATGGCCGACTAGGCTTCAAAGTTTTCTACAAAAAGTAAAAACTTATTTAGTGGCCTGGCTGATTTACTTCTCTTTTTTTTTTTTTGGTAAAAAAATATGGCTGATTTTTCAGTCTTTTAGTCGTTGACAAAAACAATCTAATAAAGGAGTTTAATTTGGTATGACTTATGCTCAATTCGTTTGCGCTCTGATTATAATCTGCTCTCATTATAATCATAATAAGCGTGTTCGTTGTGATTTTTTTCTGATCAAATTATAATCATAATTTTTTTATAATCATACACACTCAATTACACTTATACCCCTATATATATACATATAATTACCTATACTCTATTAAATTCACTCACCAATCACAAAGGGTAGAATGGTCATTTACCTTAATATTGAGCCATATTGTAATTACATATTATTATGTTGGATTAAACTGGTATTTTGGCCAAATAGTTTAGGGTTCAAATTGATATTTTAGCATTAATAGCATTTTTTTCTCTCTTTCGATCCAAAGCAAGCCTTCCTCCCCTCTCTCTCTCTCTCTGTTGCCGTCGTGTTCATTTCAATATCCAAAACTCTAACTCCCATACATCTCCACCATCATTTCCACTCCAATTTCTGCAAAATCCCTCTCTGTTTTCAATAATTCGATTCACTATACTGCATCGTTCTTCAATTGAAGGCCGGAATCTTTCGCCGCGCCGAGGCTGAGGCGGAGGAAGGACGCGACCGGCTAGGAGTAGCTGACGTCGTCGATGCTGCCGCCGCCTCTATTGAGATTAGCAGCGAGTTGTGTTGCCGCAGTAGACAAGCTATGATGCCACGTCCATGGCGAAACCAAGAGAGAGAGCGTGCGTTCATGGCGGAAGAGAGAGAGAGAGAGAGAGAGAGAGAGAGAGAGAGAGAGAGAGAGAGAGAGAGAGANATATATGAATATAATTAATTAAATTTAAATATTTATATATAAAATGTTAAATTAAAAGTAAAATATAAAAATTAAATAAGTAATAGGGTATCAGATATCGGATACCCTAAATATCCGTTCATTTCGGACGGATATAGGGTATCCGAGGGCAATATCCGTATCCGTCCAATATTCGAAAAAAATTTAATTTTCACTATCCGTATCCGTGTCCGATATCTGGTATCCGACGGATACCGGATATTTTTTCGGATGGATACGGACGGATATCCTAACTTAGGATATAAATTGCCATCCCCAGGTGAGAGAGAGAATGTGAGATAGGAGACGAGATGGAAAGTGAAATTATGCTAAAATGAAGGGTTTTTTCGAGTCCGCTTCTTTTTTTCATTCTCTCCCATATAGTGCGAAACGGTGGACCATTGTTTTAGGTGATCCACCGAATATCGAGCCTGATTGGTACACTTTAGTCCTTATTGGTCGACCATTTCATAGGCAAAATTAGTTCGGTGGACCAAACAAAATAATCACCTCCAAAGTTGCACATGATTATAATCATATTTTCACGTTTTCCAAGGCAAAGAGTGACATAATTTGATTTTTCTAGAAGCAACAATCACATCCAAACACACTTTGATTATAATCAAATCACGTCTTACTTTTTTCTACTTTTTCTAACTTTTTCTTTCATTTCTACCCCTATACAATTTATCAATTTCCTTACCCTTCTATCTACCAACTACAATCATTGCATATCCATTTCAATAATTTCACACTAGATAATCAACTTTCATCCAAACACCANTCAATAATTTCACACCAAATAATCAACTTTCATCTAAACACCAATACACAAATAATCAACTTTGATTATAATCACACTCTGATTATAATCAGAGCAGATTTTATTATAAGCACAAACGAACGGAGCCAATATGTAGTTAGAAAAATTATGAACAAGCTTTTTAAAGTATATGGCTTACACAAAATGTCATTTTTAAAAGAAAATTATTGACTACAAAAGCAAAAAGGGTATATAATTTTATAATTTTCTTTCATCATGGTCAACCCACCACATTTGAGAGTATGCATTCTTTTTTTATATGTCCAAATCATGCGCATGAAATGGCAATGGAAAGAAATTTACGAAAACGGATCCCCTTAAATTATCTTTCCTGAAATTATCTTGTATGCAGGATTGAAGGAATTACAAGAGAATTTCAGGGAAGATAATTTTAGGGGATTCGTTTTGGAAACTTAGACAAGTTTTCTAATGCCATATTGTATGTACGACTGGACAAAAAACCTTGAAAGATACATGCTCACAATGATGGTGGACCAAATGTCATTTGTAGAGATAATTTATAAAATGGGTTATGGTTTTATTTTCAAAGCCAATAATCCTCTTTCCGATGGGCTTTTAAAAAAAAAAATCTTCTTTCCAAGATGTTATTGTCTCTTAGTCGTAAATGATAAGAAGGCTTGTTCCATGATTTTTCCAACGCTCTATCATATGTGCAATTTAGATATATGAGAGAGATGCAATTCTTAAAGATAAGATAAAAAAGTAGAAAAATGGTAGAGAATCATGTGGTGTTAATGGAAGCATATTATCCTTTTTTGCTAACGGTGTTAAGCACAAACCATCAATTTGAGAAATTTTAAACCACGAGTATCAAAATAGAATTGACCCTAATGGCAAGATATCAAAATATAATTTACCTTAAATACTTTATTGTAATTTAATATCAGTGATTAAATTTTTAAAATTTCCTTACATGTTATATTTTATAACAAAGATTTAATAAATTAGATCTGATATAATGGGCCCATTCGTCCATCACTCTTACACGAGCCATCCAAGACTCAACCTCGCTCTTTTCAGGGGACAAGTGATAAACATGGGTCTAAACACCCAACACTTAGGAGCCTAGGGTCCAAACACTTAACTCCAAACACCAACACTCAGGAGCCCAAGGTCCAAACACCCAACATCCGGGTGCCCAGCCCTAGCACCTAGGCGCCATGGGCGCCCAACAACCATCATGTGAGTGCCCACGCACCCAACACCTAGCACAACCAACACCCAAGCGTCAGGCACCCTAACTTGTAACTCTCTCAAACACAATCCTGTAAATCTTGGTATACTTTTCTGACACTACAGGCACAAGTCACCATCAATCACATGTCTTGCCACCACCTATCACACTCCACTTTTCTCTCTCTAAATACATGCTCCAAAACTTTAACAAAGGTATGACATTTATCTCTTCAAAATACTTACTCTCATCTCCTAAAGTTTCTAACTTGAGCTTCAGAGTGAATTCACAAGGGGCCTCCCCTGTGCATCCTTCTTGCAGATTTTCAGAGTGGATTCACAAAAGTTATGCAACAAAATATTTTATATTACAACATAGTACAGTTTTGGTAATATAACTTTTACTCAGGTCTCAATTTGGTCCCATAACTTTTTGTGTTGCATTGTTGGTCTCATATCTTTACAAAAAGTTGCAGATTTTGTCCTATATCTTTTGATCAATTTATAGAATTGGACCCATATGTTTACGAAAAGTTTCACAACCAGTCCCACCTAACCCAAAAATATGGGACCAATTATGCACTTGACCCAAAGATATAGGACTAATTCTACAATTTGACCAAAAGATATGGGACCAAATATGTAACATGAACAAAAGATATGAGACCAAAAGTGCAACAAAAAAAGTTATGAAACCTTGTTGAGACCTGAGCAAAAGTTATGAGACTAAAAGTGCACTTTAGCTTTAAAAACTTTAAGTTTTTAAAACCAATATATTTTTTTTGTGTGGAGTGAAATAGTTTAGATGAGTTGGGTTCCGGGGCTCACCAAGACCATGACATGTCTCCAGGCTCTATGAGTTCATAGAGGTACTTACAGATTGCCTACTAACAAGACCCTTACAAACCCTTGTGGGTTATAATCGACTCTTTACCAACTAGGTAATGTCAACACAATTTAGAGCAACATTAGATTTTTCATTAAATTTTAATTATTATTTTTCATAAAACAACTAAGTTAATTATATAGTTCAAGAACTTAATCTTATATTTTTTTAAAAAAAATTAAATTAAAGAAATTACCACATCTTAAGTGCAAAATGTTAATTTATTCAAATTTAAAAAATGAATAAGATGTAAAATATTGATAGAACTCATTTTAGACAATCTCATCTCATCTCATTTCTTCTACATAACAAATTTTCTGTTCCTTGGATAATCCTTTCACAGTTTCTTAATTGAATTAAAATGTTTCAATAATTTCTAAAAATCTTAATACTCTCACTGACATAGTAACAGTGTAACATGCAGTCATCACCGACCGTTCATGTGCTATTATTTTTTGACGACCACCACCACCATCATCATGGTCCAATCAAATCTCGTACTTTCACATCCTTGTGTCACAACCATGTTAACTTATCATACAATAGGAGATTTATTTTATTATTTTATTATATTTATATATTGTTGAAAGTGTACTTTTGGTGCGATAACTTTTGCTCAGGTCTCCATTTAATCCCATAACTTTTTTTGTTGCACTTTTAGTTCCATATCTTTTGCTCAAGTTGTAGGTTTGGTCATGTATTACTTTGGGAGTGGATCCTTCGTAGTGCACTACAAGTGTAGTGCTGAAGAAAAATGAACAGTTAGAGAGAGAAAGTGTCAAAGGTTTAAGTCTCACTGACACTTTATCTCTCTATCTGTTCCTTTCTCTCTCAGCACTACACTTATAATATACTACAGAGAATCCTCTCTTGTATTACTTTTGGTCCCATATCTTTGGAAAAAGTTCAACCATTAGTCTCATGACTCATCTGATCGAAAGACATGAAACTAATTCTACACCTAACTAAAAAATATGAGACCAATTCTACAACCTGACTCAAAAATATGGGACAAAAAATGAAACACGGGACCAAATCTACACCCTGAGCAAAAATATATGGGAGAAAAATTGCAATAAAAAAAGCTATGGGATCAAATTGGACCCGGCCAAAAGTTATGAGACCAAAAGTATTGTTTGGCCTTATATATTAACGTACGAAAAAATGGAAAAGGAAAAAAGGCGTATTATTGAGATTTGAGACGAGAGAACTAGAAGTGTTGTTTATGTGTGTGTGTATGTCTTTTGTGCGTGTTAACGCAAAAGAAAGAACGGTTTGCTCAGTTGTTTTTAATCCCAAAAATCCCATTTTTCTCCTTTTAGAGAGAGAAATCAGAAAAATCTTCGATTGAGAAGTTCGTAAGAAAGGAGAGAGAAAACCGAGAGAGAGAAAGATAGAGAAAATTTTTGTGTTCCAATGTTTCAACTGGAAATCCAGAGAAGATTGTGCAAATAGATGTATGTGTGTTTGAAGGTATGATCTTGTAGGCACAGGAAGCGATCTTCGATGCACTGATTAGATTGGAGCCGATTCAGTCTCGCCGTTGATTCGATATCCCGACTAATGAACGGTGGCGATGAGGTCGTCGCAGCTCCGGCGGGTCCACCGCAGCCGCTGGATTGGAAATTCTCGCAGGTTTTCGGTGAACGTACGGCCGGAGAAGAAGTTCAGGAAGGTAATTACTAATTTGTAATCGAGGATTCTTAATCTGTGACTTGTTTTGGATCCAATTTACGTATTCTGCGAATATTGGAATTAGGGTTTGGTTTCGTGCTCTCGATCTGTTTTGGATCGTGGTTATTTGTGTGGGTCTCATATGGTTAGTAGAAGTTGTGAGTTTCATTCATGAAATGGATTCTTTGGTCATTTATTGCCGTTGTTTAGTTTTATCCTGCATTATGAATTTACTGAATTGAATGATTGAGTGTGAAGCTGAGCTGATAGATAGAACTTCATGGTGGTTTTTTTGAGTTTGTTTTCAGTTGGTGCTTGTACTCTTTATTGTGTATTAATTTCTTTAGTTTGTTAATGCATGAGTTTGAGTGCTTTGGGTTAGATCTCAATGATGTGTTAATTGTTGAGTGGCGTTGAATTTTTCATCTTTGACTTCACAAAACATTTAAGTTTTTGGTGGAAATTGCCAGGTTTGAGTGGTGTGTCTGGATTCTGGAGTTGAAATTTTTTAACTGATATTTATACAATGGGTGATGTAGAGATTTTGCATTGTTATAGTCCAAATATGGTTTTAGTTATATTATGCGGAAAAGTGGGAAACGTAAAGAATTTCGCCGTGAAGTACTCCAGAGGATCTTATTCAATACTATACGTTATGTTCTTTTTGAAGTCGGGTTTTAACGTATTAGCTGGAATATGGATAACGTTACTTTCAACGGTGGAGAAAGTGGAAGTGAGCTGTTCTCATAGTTGCACACTTGCACCACATTATGTTATTTTATTTTATTTTTGTTATGATACAACACTGTGTTTTCCGTTATCTTAGATCCGTGCTAATTCAAACTGTAACTAAAGCTGTAGTTCAATTTGGGGAAATAGAACCAAAGAATTGTTGTCGGGATGCGGGTTTTATTAATTCAATTGAACTAATGGGTGGGCATTTAGTTTATAGATCTAGAGAACGTTAATAGAATGTTGGAGTTTTCTGGTACAGAATATGTTTTAGCTTTTGTTGCAGGATAATATTAATATATTTTAATTATTTGCATTTTTTTTCTCAGTGGACATAATATCTGCCATTGAATTTGACAAATCTGGTGATCATCTTGCTACTGGTGACCGTGGTGGTCGAGTAGTTCTCTTTGAGAGGACGGATGCAAAAGATGTAAGTCTGAATTATGCTTCTGGAATTTGTTTTTCCAATTAAACTGAATTTTGGAATATTCCATGTTCTGCACTTTATTATTGCTGTATGTTTGTATACTGTAAATCCAGCAGGGTGGACCCAGAAGGGATTTGGAAAGGATGGATTATTCTATAAGTAGGCATCCTGAGTTTCGGTATAAAACTGAGTTTCAGAGTCACGAACCTGAGGTAATAATACTTAACTAGTTAATACTATAGTTTCTACTGCTCCAACTTCAACTTCCTCTCTCTTAGAATTTAGAAATATGTAATTTTATAATGTATGATCATTCTTTTTGTCAGTTTGATTATCTTAAGAGCTTGGAAATTGAAGAGAAAATAAACAAAATCAGATGGTGCCAAACAGCAAACGGTGCTCTGTTTCTACTATCCACAAATGATAAAACCATCAAATATTGGAAGGTAAGAAATCAATGTTTACTTGAAGCATGCTGGGTGCTTTGTTTTATTTTTCCTGAAATAGATTATGTACAAGGTTGCACTATTGTGAGAGTTTGTTCGATCACTTTTATCATTTACTTGACCATTTATCTGTTTATGGAGATTTGTTTAAGCTTCTGAGTTATTGGGTTATAAATGATTGGATTGTTCTAAATTCTAGGATATATAAATGTAGCATCAGGGTTCAGCTTTCAGATATTACCTTTTCTAATTTTTTTGTCATTAGTTATTGGCTAATCAGTGAACTTTTTTGTTTTCAAGTGCATAATGTTGTGATGATACTAGGTGAAGAGTTATTTAATATACATTTTTAGTTTGCGGCATGGTTTTGATGTTTATATACACTATTTCACTGAAGGCATCCAGCTATTGAGATGATCATATTGAAATGACGTACATTTGACAGAAGCGCATATTGTGAAATAAAGTGTATCTGAAATGTTTTGGATCAATCAATCAAGTTGAGTGTTTTCTTGTTCATTTGTGCAAATTGGATGCGGTTGTATTTTATTTGTCGGTTCTTTCAAAAGTGATTGACATTATCTCTTAGAACACTTGTTCTTTTTGTCTTCATCTGAGAGTTGAAGTTTGGTACAGGTACAAGAAAAGAAGGTCAAGAAAATTTCTGAGATGAATGTTGATCCTTCTAAAGCAATGGGAAATGGCTGTATTGGCAGTATTGCTAGTTCAAGTAATTCAAGTAGCTCTGTGCCATATCTTGCAAATGGAGGATCTCCAGATAAATCATACAGTTACCTAAGCAATGACTTCTCATTCCCACCTGGGGGCATTCCATCATTAAGATTACCTGTGGTAGTCATATTTAGCACTTTTATTTGCAATTCTTTTTCTAGTATCTATATCTTGGATTTTAAAAAACGAAAAATCTTATTTTATTACTTCTTTTGGGGCTCTAATCAACCAAGAAATTGAAAGACAACATGAAATGGGCAAAACCCAGTAATACTTCCTACTGCTGCATTGAGCAGTAACCATTTTGTTTATCGGGTGGGGGTGTTTATAAGAAAGAAGCATGCTTATACATTCCTGATTGAATTCATCACGGGACTTGTTTAGAATGTAAATAATACATATTTTGCTTTCTTTTATCTAAATTGTCAAGTGTTAATTAAACACATTAAGTGGCAAAAACATCAAATGTATAGTCAATTTTCACCCTGTAAGAGCTAAAGGGAAAGCAATAAATCAGTATTACACTATTTCTATACTGTGGCATATGCTTTAGTAAATCAGGAAGGACATCAATATCCTCTGAAACAAAATATTTGGGGAAATAATGATATGGCTGTAATCCATTTTCAAGGTTTGACAAAACTCGAAATGTGAAATGTAAATTGGAAAATACTTGTGAACGTATCTCATGAAACTTTGCATTTTATTAATTAGCATTTATATACCTGTAAATAAGTTGGAGAAGAAAGGAAAGAAAAACATATGTAGCTGATAAGCTTGTGAATTGAAATATGCCTATGGTATCTGTGCTGATCTTTGCCTGATGGAAGTGATGTAATTTTGAAATCCCACATTTATTTATATAGTCAAACATTTCAGATTCTAGAAATTATCTCTTTCCTTTCAATTTGGGAAGGAGCATACACCTATGGTATTCCCATCCAGATGGCCCCGAAAGTGCATTTTACGAACATTTTTTTTCTTGCTTTTGTGTTGCCCCTCCTCCCTCCGGAAAAAAATCGGAAAAAAGAAAAGAGAAGAAAAGAAATGTTTCCCATTTTCCCCTGGAAAAAAAAAAAATGAAAAGCTAGACATGAAGTCTTGGTGTGATTATTCCTCTGTGTGGCTTGTCTGTTCTTTCTTTTTCCCATTGAAATGTGTCTTGGTAGTATAGAATTGTATAGAAGAGAGGGAGAGAGGAAGAGGTTCCAGTGGAGAAGTTCCATTTTATACTTTAGCCTTGACAATCTCTTGTTTGATACTTTGTAGTACTAACATCTAAGTTATGCTTATTGTAGGTAACCAGCCATGAGACCAGCCTTGTAGCTCGATGTCGCAGAGTATATGCCCATGCTCATGATTATCATATTAATTCTATATCAAGTAACAGGTGATTATAGTTTCCTTATTACATTTCTATATTTAGCTATTAAGTTGGCTAGAGTTGGCAAAGTTTTTAGCTTCTGTTTAGTATCAATTTTTTCCTCCATATCTTCTCATGTCTTGCTGATATTGCTGGCTATGTCTTGGCTTTTTGAAATGTTGCTTCGGCCTTTGTGTAAATATTTTACTTTGGAGTACATAACTATTCAATTTATCTTATTTTATGTAAACTACCAATTATTCCTTTCTCCTTGATTTGCATTGTCTTCACGATTAACTGAATACTAATCAAACTTGACTATGGTATGTTACTCATATTTGTAGTGATGGAGAAACTTTTATATCTGCTGATGATTTACGGATAAATCTTTGGAACCTGGAAATAAGCAATCAAAGTTTTAATATTGTTGATGTAAAGCCTGCAAACATGGAGGATCTGACTGGTAAGATCCAACTATTGTTAATGTACTGAATATATTTCACGGTTGGCAACGGTGTAAAGTGTAAACTATCTAGCTAAAATGGTTATCATTTGTTGTATACTGACAAGCTTGTGTCATGTTTCTCGATTCAACCTGCTTATTTGAATTATTTATTTTTCTGATATTGTTATTTGACATTTAGAAGTTTTGGTTGTGCAGTTCAAGAGGTTTTAATTAATGTGGTTTGTTATATGAACATGTGTTTCTTAGCATTAATTTTGCTGGTCGTATCTTGTAAATTTCATTGTCTTGTTATCTGAATATCAGGTTCTTAGGATATCTTAATCTTATCAGCAGAAGTTGCATATATACAGGATAGTCTTTCCAGAATCAGTTTTTTTAATTGATATTATAGTGATTGTGAATGAACCTTCATTGTTAGGTTTTTAGTGATTTTAGTTGTATTTGCACCTGAGAGTGAGCCTTGGCGCAACAGTAAGGTTGCTGCCTGGTGACCTAGGGGTCACGGGTTCAAATCCCGGAAACAGCCGCTCTGCAAAGCAGGGGTAAGATTTTGTACATCTTGACCCTCCCCAGACCCTAACTAGTGGGAGTCTCGTGCATTGGGCCGCCCTTCTTAGTTGTATTTGCCCCAAACCGATGTTATAGTTAGCAGAAATCTTGGAAGAGCTAAAAGAATCACCCATATAATAAAAACAAGGTTCTAATGAATTGTATGTAGACAGGCTGGTCTCTTTGGGTAAATTTGGGTGGTTAAAATGTGCGTTGAAGATTCAGTTCAAGAAACTGAGTTTGTTGAGAATGATAATTACTAGGCACTTAGAAGGTGGAGAAAAAGATAAAGGAAAGACTTGGAGGAGTTATAGATACTAAACAGAGATAACAGAAGATATAAGCATATTTTGGAGTCAAACCATGCAAACACTGTATTTTTCTGCATACTAATACATTGCACCTCTTAAACAGTGGTGTTCTGCTAACATAATCAAGTTATTATGCTCTGGAAGAATTTTTTAATACTGGGCTTAAATTTGCTTTTATCTGATCTGTTACTAGCTCAGTGATACCTTTGAACTAGCTTATTGCCAGGCAAAGTTGCCATTGTTTGAGACTTATCACATCTTCTTTCTTTTGTTTGCACTAAATTTAATTTTTATTGCTTGATTTTTACTTGGTTGTCTTTGGTGAATCTTGACACGAGATGTTTAACTGCAGAGGTCATAACATCAGCTGAGTTCCACCCAACCCATTGTAATATGTTGGCCTATAGTAGTTCAAAAGGTTCAATCCGTCTTGTTGATTTACGCCAGTCAGCATTGTGTGATTCTCATGCCAAACTGTAAGCTCATCTTTTGATTTTGTCCCTTGTTCCTAACAAATGTCTCACCCTTCTCCGGCCAAGCTTACAGTTTCTTAGCAAGCATGTACTTGGTATGCAAGTTACAGGAAAAAAAATTTGTTCCCCTCTTTCTTGGGACCATCGAAAACTTTCTTTATTAAAAAAAGTATCATTTTGAGTCTATTGTGTCAAATGTATATGATAGTTTCTTCTACATTTTAAACTCCAAAGCAACAATATTCTTTGCTGCAGATTTGAGGAACAGGAGGCTCCAGGGTCCAGATCATTTTTTACAGAGATTATTGCTTCGATCTCAGATATAAAATTTGGGAAGGATGGAAGATACATACTTAGTCGTGATTACATGACTTTAAAGGTTTGAAACTCCATGATTTCAAAATCTGCTCTTCTGGGAGCTTCTGACATTTTTACCATAATTATGCACTGTCTTTATATACCTTTCATTCTCAATTATCAGGTTGGCTGAGCATGCCCACATATCTCTTTCCTGAATTTGTTTCAATTATTTTTGCTTATTCAGTTCTAAATCCATTCAATTGATCCATTGTTGTGAACTGCATGAGAATTTCAGTCTCTGGTGGTTTCTCATTTATTGTTGTCACTTGGTTGTCAGTTATGGGACATCAATATGGATTCTGGTCCAGTTGCAACTTTCCAGGTTCATGAATATTTAAGACCTAAGGTTAGATCCTTGTCTGATATTTAAATGTTGAGCCCTGAGTTTTTGCTGCTTTATTTAGTTGTAATAGCTATGGTTTCTTTTGGATGTGCCAGCTGTGCGATTTGTATGAAAATGATTCGATTTTCGATAAGTTTGAGTGTTGCCTGAGTGGTGATGGATTGCGTGTAGCAACTGGTTCTTACAGGTCAGCTACTACTTACAATCTTACCCTATCTGTGGTTCTGTTGTCATTGGATTTGTTTAGCCTGTATCTTATGGTTACATTCCTTGTGGTACCAGCAACCTTTTCCGTGTGTTTGGTTGTGTCCCGGGAAGTACTGAAGCTACAACCTTGGAAGCCAGTAAAAATCCAATGCGGTAATCTTACAGGAAACTCTTTTGCCAAGTATAATATATTTAGCAGCATAGCATTTAAATTGCTTTTTTGGTTCTTGCAGACGACAAGTTCAGACCCCTGCAAGGCCTTCTAGATCACTGGGAAGCAGTTTAACTCGAGTTGTAAGACGAGGTAATTTTTATATTTACTTCCGTTAATAATTAGTTGTTAATATTCTTGATATTTTTGTATTTAGATCAAAACTTTATTTTAGTCCTCCAACGATAGGGTGGATTCTGTTTTGGTCCTCATATTTCTTTTTGTTCAGTTTTGGTCTTCAAGTTTTCCCATTTATTCCACTGTTAGTCCAAAACATGATTTTGTATGGTTTCTATATCTCTGAATTGGACACCTGACCTGGATGATTTTCTCTCTCACGTGTCTTAATAAGTGAGTTGGAAGAGAAAGAATAATCTTCTTTCTTAGAAGAAAAGATAACCACGAAGTTTTCTCTAGGTATAAGAGAGAAATCGACAATCGTTTGTCTCAATTGTCTGTGTTACAGATAACGGTATAAACCAGGTAGAATCACGTTTTGGATTAATGATGGAACAAATGGAAAAATTTGAAGGCTAAAATTGAACTTAAAAAAAAGATTGAGAACCAAAATAAAATTAACCCTATATAGTTCAAGAACCAAAATGAGGTTTTGATTGTATACTTAAAATTGTTTGTACAATATATTGAGCCACGATGTTTCTTAACTTTTCAGGAGCTGAAAATCCCGGTGTCGATGCAAATGGGAATGCTTTTGATTTCACAACAAAGTTGCTGCACTTAGCATGGCACCCAACCGAAAACTCAATCGCTTGTGCTGCTGCAAATAGCTTGTACATGTACTATGCATAAAGTGGAAGATGATGATTGAAGAGGACATGGTTAACCAGTTTTTGGGGTTGCTGTGGAGAAGGCTTCTTTTTCCTTCCTAACACCCATTTGAGTTGGAGGCTACATTATTAACTCTCAGGCTATACTACAACCTTCAAAAAAATCTTTAGCAGGAAGCTTTTAGGAAAAAGGTCCAGAATCCGCCGGTACCGAATTCCCGGGTAGGCAGACCTGATTTTGTTTATGGATGGGCAGCATCTATCTTTTTTGTTTTAATTCCCCCTCCTCCTTCCAACCCTAATATATTCTTTTCCCAGTTTGCTGTATCTTCTTCTAAAAAGAGAAGGTGCAGTACAGTCAATGTTTCAAAATTGTGTTTGGCTTGCTTGCAAGTAACTGAAGAAGAAAAAAATGTGATGATTGTAGCTCTCCTACAACAGAAACTAAAGGATGTTCAATATCTGCCAGTAGGATCTTTAAGATAAAAATGTAGTTTTTTATTTTTATTTTTCATTTTGCCCAAATATCTTTGGTGGGATCTAAGCAGTTTAAACTAGCAGTGCATCATTTTTTCATTGATTCTTTTTTCCTTGTTGGAATTTAATTTGACACTGTTTAAATGTCTTTTTTATTTTTAATTATTTGTACCATTTTTAGTTGTTGTGTGTAATAATAATAAGACAAAGGAAGTAATAATTTTAGGTTCCAAGATAAACTAGATTGTCTTTTGATGCTGCTGGTAAGCTATCACCAGTTTTTGCTGGGTTTTCTCCAACTTAATTTATTTCCAAGTAATCACAACAGTTATTTATCTCCTTTGAGATTTTGATACCCCAAAAATAGAGTTCAGAGTAATTTTTATCATTTTTTTAATAGTAACTAAACGATATTATTCACCAATAAGAATCGAATAATTTCAGTGGTTTATCTCGTTTCTTCACAAAGCTATCTGGGTTCACTAGCTAATCAAGTATCAACCTACGTAATGCAACTGGAATTACGTCTTGAATTTTTCCACTGGTGAAGTAAGTATGTTGAATGAATGGCACATAAATTATGAGTATCTATCACGATCATCTGAATTTCTTTTTTCTAGTAGTAATGATAGACCCATTTGTCTACTTAAATCTACAAAAATTAAGGAGCGAAGAGCCAACAGTAGTTTTCTCACAATATAATGAATCTGTGTCTGAATTTTCGTTAGAAGTATTCACATTTATTATTTGATATTGTCCCAAGCAAAATTATCTCTAGTAGAGTATAATTGTAAAAAAAAATATAAGAAAAAAATAAGCAGGAAGGATTGTCTCTACATTTGGTGAAATATTCAATGTTATGTCTTTTTAGTTCAGTTTTACTTTTGTTTGATCTATGTGCAAAATTGTGACTTTTGTCCATGAAATGCAAAAAATTAGTTTTCAATATTAGAAATTATTACAAGTTTTTTCATTTCAAAGCGCATTGACTTGAGTTTTTTTTTCTTGAAACTTATAGATGGCATGTATTCCAATTTCCAAATATAAAGGTTTTAGGGTTGGAGGGATAGAATTTGGTGCACGGCGAGCTATTGAAGTAAGGTAGAGGGCTTTGCCTTCTAAAAGAGATGACTTTCAAAGCATCAAAGTAAGGATTGAGAAAAAGATTTTATCAATATTATCGAATTAATAATACAGCATTGTAATGAAATAACTTTTTTTTTTTTTTGTAGCCAGTCCATTTTTGAAGGTTTTGCTTAATTAATTTTGACTCGACCAATACTCTAAACCTAACTATGGTTTGGACGAGGTTCCTCACAACTTTAGTATCAAAGTTAGTTTGAAAATGAGTTCATCCGTCGAGGGGGTTTTCACAGTATAACCTGTGATAAAGTATTGACTCTTACTCCTCGCAGACTCAAAGTGATGGATTGGCTTTTGGGGGAAACATAGGCTGTAAAATAAAATTAGTATCTAAGATACGCTAGGTGGTCACCCCTGAACTAGCAGAGAGAGATGCTTGGTGGGACGGGGTTCCCAAAATTGGTGTAGGACAGGTTCCTCACAATTTAGAAAGAGTCCCAATAGAGATAATTGTATTCACAAGATCTCGAGTCATAAATTTTTCTAAAAGATATCAAACACTTATCATTTGAACTAACTTCACTATTGATAATTGTAGAAAAATGGTTCGGTCTACCCTTGGTGGATTAGACGTACCCGTTTGAGAAATTTAAACTAATTTTAGTGTTGATAGTTGTAGGCAAATGGTTCAAGTCAACTTTTGGTGATTAGACTCAAGCCCATTTGAGACATGGATCCTAATATAAACTTTTGGGTCTACAATGTGATTTTCTCTTTTTTTATTTAAATTAATAGAGGGAACAATTGGACCCAAGCCCATTTGTACAGGGACCCTAATATAAATTGTATAAATTTTTGTTCTAACCATTTTAGTCGTTTTGTATGAACTAACACATCAACATTAATTATCATTGACCAATCAAGATTTTTAAATGATGTAGTCAATGAATTATATCTATGAGGACGTTTTCACCTATTTTATAAACAAAAAAATGATTTTATATTGTTGACCATTCAATTAAAATATTTTTTTTTCAGGCCATAAAAAAAATTAAAATATTTTTTTAATAATTAACAATATGAATATGATCAACAAGTTTAACAGTTATTTAATTAAAAAATATTGATTGTAAACTTAGAATTGGTAGAGATAGTGATCATAAAATGTCATTGATGACATTAATATTGATTAATATTATGAAAATTGACTATATTTATATTAATTCAGGTAAATTTTATGACATTGTTAGTTTATCTTTTTAAATTTTATTTGTTTCATTATATTAATATTATAATTGCAATTTAATTAGAACTTAATTATGACTACTTGAATAAAAATTTTATCATATTTAGACTTTTTTTAGTTAATTTATTATATTTATTACCAGTTGGACCCTGATCCATTGAACTTTGAATTGTTACTTCGGCAGGTTCCGTGTCTAATTCGATTTTTAAAACCTTGCTGCTCATCATTTTAGAGATTACTTACACATAAATTTTTTTTATTTAATTTTAAATATAGAACTACATTTTGCAATGATGAATCCATAAAAAAGAGATCACAATAAAGAAAGAGCTTTCTTAAACAAATTAGGTGACAAAGAAACTATAATAAAAGATCAAATTAAAAGAAACAACAACAACAATAAGACTTTGTAAAACAAAAGCTAATAACTATATCTCCAAATTTGGTGACCACCAACTTTGTTATTTTTTATTGAAGTTGCATGCAATTTTGTCTAGCTCAGCCATAAATATTGTAGGTCAAATTGTATTTTTGGTCCCATAATTTTTGCTCATGTCTCAATTTTGATCCCACAACTTTTTTTTTGTTGCATTTTTTATTCCACATCTTTTGCTCATATTGCAAATTTGGTCCCGTATCACTTTTGGCCCCTCATCTTTTGGTCAGGTTGCAAAATTAGTTCCATATCTTTGTAAAAAAGTTCTAGAGTTAGTCTCTTTTTTTTGGCCGAAAGAGTCAGTCTCACCTGACCCAAAAGATATGAGATTAATTCTATACCTGATCCAAAAATATGAAACCAATTATGTAACCTAACCAAAAGATATAGGTCCAATTTTGCAACCTCGCCCAAAGATATGAGACCAAAAGTGCAATACGAGACCAAATTTGCAATTTAAGCAAAAGATATACGACAAAAAGTGAAAAAAAAACCAAATTGAGACCTGAGCAAAAATTAAGAGACCAAAAGTACGCTTTACCCAATATTTTAATACTCTTCATCTTCTTCATCATCCCCGTAATCATTATCATGATGGAAGGAATCCAAGAAGAGCTTCAACTTGGAATCTTGTTTAGAAGCTCTATAGAGAGAACCACGTGGAATGCTTACTTTGTCAACCACATAAGTCTTAGCTTCCTCATCGTATCTCACAAAAGAATAAATTGTCCCTCTCTTCACATCCCTCAAGCAAGTTATTGGGGGAGGTATCCACACTATATCATTATCACCAATATCACTATCCTCGGATTCTCCTAGAACCTTCTTCTTGTCGTTCTCCCTCTTATTATCACTATCCTTGGTCTCTTCTAGAGAATCCTTCTTCTTGTCGTTCTCCCTCTTATTATCACTATCCTTGGTCTCTTCTAGAACCTTCTTCTTCTCGTTTTCACTCTCATCATCGCTATCCTCGGTCTCTTCTAGAACCTTCTTCTTGTCATTCTCCCTTTCATCATCATCACCATAGTTATAAGTAGTCTCTTTTGAAACCTTTTGTACAATAGTCTTTGTAGGAACTATAGGAATGGGAATAGGAGGAGTTGATGAAGAAAATGAAGATGAAGATAAAGGTGAAGGTACAAGAGACATTTTCTCGCAAGCAGAGTTGCTTATGTGAAATGATGGAGAAGCCATTATCTTAATTTTTAATCTCTCACAAGTTACTATTAATTTATAAAGAACATTGAACTAAGCTTTAACGCTTGCTTTTCCTGCATTGATCCAATGCATCATCATTACTTACAAATCTCATTCTTTTACACCTATATTTAATGTGCAATTAAATCCAAATATTTAATGATTATGGATATTTTTAGAGGATGAATCCGCTGCGGTGAGTTTGTATGCAGTGGGCCTGCGGTATGAAACAAAAATTTTAAAACGCACCGTTTCAATAAAATGGATTCATCCTCTGTGATGCAAGGAGAGATTGAATTCGGTTTTTGTTTCACACTGCAGGGCCACCGCAAGCAAACCCACTACAATGGATCCATCATCATATTTTTGACCTATAAATAATCACTAATTAAATAATTATCTAATTTATTTTTCTACAATTATAAAAAAATTAGTTTTTTTTTAAGAGAAAGCCTACTTTTTGTCCTTGAATTGTTACTGAGTCAACGATTTAGTCCCTGAATTGTAGGAAAATACAAATCAGTTCCTGAATTTTACATCATCGTCAATCTTTTGGTCCCTGAATTGTAGGAAAATACGAATCAAGCTCTGAATTTTATACCACCGTTAACCTTTTGGTCCTTGAGTTGGTTCGTATTTACCTACAATTCAGGGACCAAATTGATGATGGTGTAAAATTCAGGGACTTATTCGTATTTTTCTATAATTTAGGGACCAAAAAGTTGACAGTGGTGTAAAATTGAGGGACTAGTTCGTATTTTCCTACAATTCAAGGATTAAAAGGTTGATGGTGGTGTAAAATTCATGGACTGGTTGTATTTCCTACAAATCAGGGACTACATTGTTGACTTAGTAATAATTTAGGGATCAAAAAATAGGTTTTCTCTTATTTTTTATTGACATTGATTTCGATATATTTTTCTTTCTCTTTGCACTATGAGCGGCGAGAGTCACTTTTCAAAGAAAGAGTTTTAGTAAAAGGAGAGAAATACAAGAACTCCATATATAGTTATGATGAAAAAAAGAACGAAGAGTGTCATAGAGCCGTCAAAACGGGTCGAACCCACTGGGTCAGCCTGTTTAATTCACCAAATAAGTGGGTTGGGTTATGATATTTTTAGTCTATTAATATATTTTAGTTTTTGGCCTGACCCGTTTAACCCAATATTGGTAGGTCAGCCCATATGACCCGTGGGTTGACCCATTTTTTTTTATTTTTTTATTTTATCATTTTGTCTATGTATTTTTTTATTTATAATTAGCTCATTTACTCAATTTTTGAATGATATTCATTAATATTTGTCAAGTGTGTATGATTATTGGTTATTTGTTAATAAAGATTTATATAATTATATGAAATTATGAATTTATATTATAATTATTTATTTATATTTTTTAATTATATGATAGTGGAGATAATGAATAAAGAACTGATGATATTGATGATCATATTATAAAAATATACATTGTCTTATTAAATAATTAAAATAAAAAAAATAAAGAAAAGAAAAATAGATGGGTTGGTGGGTCGGCTCATAACTCACCATTAGTGAGCTGGGTTGAGGTTTTTCTGCCTCATAAAAAAACTAAACTCGTTTAACTTGACCCGTTTAACTCGCGACACGTGGTGGGCTGGGTAGTCCGTATTGACATAAAAAAAAACAAACCAGAATACTTGTTTGCATTAGAAAAAAAGAAAAGAAAAGTAGCACATTCACTTGGAGACTACACCAATAGAATCCAAAATGATATTTCTTTACATATTATATTCATATAAAATTTAGAGAAATGTCATGAAGTATTGAATTATTTTTATAAAATATATGCTAAAATATGCAAAACTCTCATATATTTTAATCAATAATCAAATAGTTCTGAAAAATTAAACTAACAAAAGACCATATGAACTTTTAATTTTGTGCTATGAAGCATGGACATTGACACGGACACGGACGATACGGACGCGGACACACCGACACGTCAAATTCTTAAACATACATGACACGACACGACATATATTTATATATATAAATAATTAAAAATCAATAATTTTAGATGAACAATTTAAAATTATAATATCTATTGATAATATATGTCTTGTCTGTCATTATTTTTTATTGTTTGCCATATTAAAGTCACAAGAAATTGATTTTATATTTTAAAATTTATGGATATGTGTCGTGTGGGTGTCGTACGGGTGTCAAACACGGACAGGTGTCTGACACAGCGATATGCCTTCAAAATGAAGTGTCCATGCTTCATAGATTTTGTGTAAAGTCTCATTTTTTATTCTAAAAAACAAGGGCATGTTTCATTCTAGTTTTATTTTTATGTATTTTAAAAAATTTAAACTTAATTTTAAAAACATATTTTTCATGAAAAAAAAACCCGAACAACTTGTTTGAAAAAATTATTTGGCTAAAATAAAAAATTTGAAAAAGTTGTTTACAAGCAAATTTTAAATGAATTTATAATAAATCACAATAATATCATTAATAAAAATAAACTCTCCACATGTTTCTTTATTTTAAGGATACAAAACATATTTTTATTGTTCTTGGTTTTTGAACATCAAATATAATATCGTATTCTTTTTCTTTTTAAATACAGCTTTATTAAAATCTCAAGTCTTTTTATCATTGAAAATAAAAAACACTAGTTTTTCAATAACACAATTAAGCATACCCTATTAGTTGATTTCTGAACCGGTGAACCCATTAATTAAATTCACACGATAGTTTGTTACGGGGCAAAACATTTTTTTTGTCTTATGTCAATTTTTTAATTTCATTCTTTTCTTTTTCTTAAAAGCATCAATCTATCATATATTATACAAAAGCCAGACGGATTTACAAACACTAAGGGGGTGTTTGGTACACAGATTATTTTTTTATTTCCAGGACTAAGATTCTCAGGATTATAAGAATATCGGTTTGGATGAGTTAAAATAATCCTAGGATTATTTTGAAATATTCACATGAATGTTACAATCTTGTATTTGGTTCAACTTTGATATTCCTAAGAATGTTTAATGCTTTTAAAAATATGCCATTGACTTTTTATTCTCAACTAATAGTTTATTAAATGTAGAAATTCTTCAAAACAATTCATAAGATAAATACTATATCATAAAAAATTAATTATATTATAATCACAATTTTTAAATAACATTAATATGTTCATGAGAAAAATACTATTTCATAACACAATGTCCATAATTCTCAACATAATAAAATTGTCTAAAAAAGTCTCACTCAAAACATAAATGAAATATCAACAAGTGTTTGGTGTAGTAGTTGGCGAGCTACACCTTAAGTGAGAGGACCCAGGTTTGATACTTAGAGTCAACATTGTTGGGAGGGTACAACCGTTTCGTCTCTTTGCCCGAATGAGATTAGTCTTTACTTAGACCGTTACAAGGATAGACGGGGAAAACTCATAATATTACCCAATTCTCAAAATAACACAAAAATAAAAAGTCATACAAAACTTAGTGGCAAAGATGAAAAGTGACAAGGGTTTGCAAACAAAAAATTAATTACGGAAAATTAATTAGGAGTAATAAAGTCATTTTGGATGGGAAAAATAATCCCATGTCATGGGATTACACTAATCCCACCCCCTAGGGTGGGATTAACTTTGGGTCATTTCATGGGATTAAGGCATTTCCGGGAATACAAAATTCTTGGGACTAATTTTCTAATCCACGTACCAAATGCGGGATTACTCAAGTCCGGAGCTCATAATCCCGGGACTATTTTTTCAATCTGTCTTCCAAACGCCTCCTAAGAGAATTCAAATCTGATACAACACAGGAAGAATAAAAGTAAAAATTGTTGAAGTAAGAGACAAATTAAGTGCATTAGTGATCTTATGTGGACAATATCCAAATGATGAAAATCATCACCGATCTTGGTGTTGTCAACAAAGCATTTACTATTATACTTTATGTTCATCAGAAGAGAACTCAACTTCATGGTTGTAGAGGCCACCGACTTCACTATAAAATGAAAAGCGGATCGAAAACTTTGTGGCATAGATGCGATTTGAGTCGATCTAGTATTGGAAACAAATCTTTCGGGAAGAAAAAGTAGAACCAGAAAAGATCTGGACAAAACCAGAAATAGATTTGGATATAACTACCACCAAACTAGGAGGGACTAAAAATCTGAGTTATTGAAACAACAAAACAAAAAGAGAAGACGAAAAATTTTATTATTAAAGTTTGTTTATTGCCATTTTTATGAGTAAACAATCAAATAGGTCCCTGGATTTATGAGGCGCTGGCAGTTTGGTCCCTAGATTAATGAAATAGACGAATAAGTCCCCGAATTTATCGAACGTTAGAAAATAGGTTTCTCCGTGAAGTAGATGTTTCAAAAAAGCCTACGTGGCACGTTAACTGCCACACCAGCACGGGTTAAACTAAAAAAAATGCCAACTGGGTAAATGTTGCCACATCAGCATTATTACTAAAAAAAGAAGGCAAAAGCATCCATTTTGTCCCCAAACTTTACATATGTTGTCAATTTCGTCCCCAATCTCCTTTTGCTGTCAATTTTGTCCCCAATCTTTCATATTTTGGTCAATTATATCCTTTGCTCTTACTTCAGCTAAATATTAACGACAAAATCTATGTGACTAACGATATATAATGTAAAATTGATAGAAAAGGAAACTCAAATCCTAACTTAGATTGAAAAACAGGATGCAGTCTGTCATTAATTTATTAAAAGAAGTTCGTCAAAGGATAAAATTCACGAAAATGTGAAAGATTAGGGACGAAATTGACAGCAAAAAAAGATTGGGGACGAAATTGACAGTTAGTGTAAAGTTTGAGGACGAAATTAGTACTTTTGCCAAAAAAAAATCGTCTCAGGACAAATTGGTCCCTGGCTTCAATTTTTATCCTATTATTTTCAATTCCCCCTCTTTTTCATCATCTTCATTCATTTTAGTCCCAAATCCTCAAAATAAAATTGTAAAGGTCCCAAAACTCTTCCAAACATTTCAATTTAGTCCTTAAAAGTATTAAAAACCCTAAAACTTAAATCTTAAACCCCAAACTCTAAACCCTAAAACTATAAACCCTAAAATCCTAAACCCTAAAATCCTAAAACCTAAAGCCTAAAAAAATCTAATTTGAGCAATTAGGTCTCTCACCCATTCTTATTCTATTATTCACAATTCCCCCTCTTTTCATCATCTTCAATCATTTTAGTCTCAAATCCTCAAAATAAAATTGTAAAGTGTCCCAAAATGCTTCCAAACATTCCAATTTAGTACTTAAAAATATTAAAAACCCTAAACCCCTAAATCCTAAATCCCTAAAACTTAATTTGTTTTAATTTTCATCTTCATTCAATTTTGTCCTTAAAAATATTAAAACCCCTAAACCCTAAAATCCTCAAACCCTAAAAGCCCTAAAAATTAATTTTTTTAATCTTCATCTTCAACCAATTTAGTCCTTAAAAATATTAAAAACCCTAAACCCTAAAATCCTAAAACCCTAAACCCTAAAACCTTTAAAAAAACTGAGTTGTACAATTAGGTCTTGACCCATTCTTATCTCATTATTCTCAGTTCCCTCTCTTTTGTTGGAGATTGTGCCCTAGGGCCAATCATTTTATATGTATGAACATATGTTTTGATTAATTTATGGATGATAAATTATGTCGTTATCATATTATTAGCATGTTTACTGTGATAACAATCCTTGATTAATTATGCGATAATTATTCTAATTGTACCCCCAAAGTATGAGGTCAGTTTCGGTTATACCCCAAAGTTTTTTTAAGTCAATTATATCTTCAATATTTCACATTTGAGTCAATTGCACCCTTTAGTACCCCCAATTTGGGGGTACAATTGACACAAAAAAGAAAAAAATTAGAGGTACAATTGATACTAAAAATAAAAGATTAGGAGTATAATTGACTCAAAAAAAAAACTTTGAAGGTATAACTGAAACTGACCTCATATTTTGGGGGTATAATTAACCACAAAAAACTTTGGAGGTACACTGAAAATGACCATATACTATTGGGGTATCAAATTGGGACTTGATCCAAAGATATGAGATCAAAACTACAGAAAAAAAAAATAGCAAAAAGTGATACTAGACCAAATTAAGAACTAAACAAAATATAAGAGACCAAATTTATAGTTGGCTAAAGAAATAAGAACATATTTGAGAAAAGAAAATTACGTCCATATATAACTGCCACGGGAGATACGGTAATCTGAGTCCACTAGATTCAGAAAATTGTTAACGTGGACCTTAAAATTCGAGAAATTGATCATATCAAACCCCTAAAATCTTTCATTTCTCACTGCCAACTCACTCATACATTGATTATTTCACCTTCTCTCTTGCAGCTTTCGATCGTTCACACAACAACCCAAGGTATTGCCATTGTTGATAACTGTTTGTTTCCCGGGAAAATGCTAGAAATTTTCACTTTCTTCCTCGTATATTGATCTTAATTCTAACATTTATGAGTTATCGGAAACACCCATTTCACTTGTTGCGTGTTTCAACTGGAATTGCTAGGTTTCTTAGAGAAACACACACATAATTTAATGCAATGCGGGAGATTGATTATTAATCACTTTTGTGTGTTGGTTCATTGATGATCTGCTTGCCTATGTCTGTGTCAAATAGATTATTGTAATACTAATGACGTATTGCAGTTAGGGAAATTTATGGGAAAATCTACTTTATATACTTTTTGGTCTTTAATGATGATTTAGAACTGATTATATACTTTTTGGTCCCTGAATTTTTACTAAACGAATACTTTTTGGTCCCTAAGTTTCTGAATGAATCTTCCTTCTTCCATCTTTGAGAATGCAGGGAATCAGACAGAATACTTGGTTTATATATATATATATATATATATAGAGAGAGAGAGAGAGAGAGAGAGAGAAAAGAGTTTTGAATTTGATAGATGGCATCAAAACTTGGTCAGTTGCAATCAAAGGTGAGCCAAGCTTCAGAAGTTGTGGCCAAGAATGGAAGTTCGTACTACAAGAAGTTGTTGGAGCAGAATAAGGAGTATATTCAAGATCCTCCCACCATTGAAAACTGTCAAACTTTGGCCAAACAATTGTTTTATACTCGCCTTGCCAGGTTCATAAAATCCTCCTTCTTGTTACACTTTCACTTCTTAAATTGTGTGTATAATGCAATTACTGCAAAACAGAAGCTCTGTTGAATCCTATGCATATATATATATATATTGATTGGAGTTGGGTCTAACACAAGGGACTAGTCTCTCACAAAATGGTAAACTCATATTGGAATTTTCACCGGAAGAAGTGCCCGCAGTTACTTCCCGATAGTGCCTTGAACATGATTGATTCTGGTGGAAGAAATCAGTGAGGAAAAAAAAGGCCAAAGTGAAAATTTGGTCTCAAATCTTTTGCTCAGTTCCAAATTTGTTCCCATATATTTTTTCGTGTCAAATTTGGTTCCCTATCTCTCGGTCAAGTTTGGTTCCACATTTGCTTTTGGGTAAATTACACTTTGGTACCCTGTTCTATGGACCAATTTCACTTTGGTACCCTGTTCTTTCAAAAGTGACACTTTGGTACCCTGTTCTTTGCACAATTTCACTTTGGCATCTTGTTCTTTGCATCGTTAACATTTTGGTACACTAAAAAAGATAGAACATGGTAACAAATCGTGAAAGCACAGGGTACCAAAGTGAAATCGGTCCATAGAACAGGGTACCAAAGTGCTAACAGTGCAAAGAACAGGGTACCAAAGTGTCACTTTTGAAAGAACACGGTACCAAAGTGAAATCGGTCAATAGAACATGGTACCAAAGTGTGATTTACCATTTTCTTTTTGTTGCAAATTTGGTCCTGTATCTTTGGGTCGGGTAGCACTAACGGTGGAACTTTTTGCAAAGATATAGGACTAATTCACCAACCTAACTAAAAGATATGGGACCATATTGAGACTTTTTGCAAAGATATGGGACCAAAAGTGCAATAAAAAAGATACATGACCAAATTGGGAACTGAGCAAAAGATATAAGACCAAATTTACACTTTGACAAAAAAAATCCTATACATATTTGACACTCATATCAGACATCACGATTTGACACACAAAAAAAGCACACACACAACACAAGTCATATTTTGTCATGTTATGTTTTCCTTGTTAGTGTTCATGCTTCTTTGGTTAAGAATTTAAGATGATTTACACTCTTTAAGATCCTCTAATGTTCTTTATCATTAAGCTTGTTTTGTTGGAAACTCATCATGTATTGCCTGTTGTGTGTGTGTGTGTGACCTGACATACCTCTAAGGTGTGTTTGCACTTTGGAATATAACCAATTTATAAATTTATAGATTAGGTACAGAACTACAGATTATAGAAGTCAGATCCTTGAGAAAGAGGTTACTTCTTCAAAAGTGAAACTTTTGTGTGGCAGCACTTCATAAGAATTTTGCTTTTTAGATGTGTTCTGAAATTAGAGAACCAGCAGAAACTTGTTAAGATCCATGATTAATATATAGCCTAAAACACTATAACACAAAGAAAAGCAGAATTATGGAAACTGATATTTTGATTGTACCAAAAAGAGAAAATCTACTTTTCAGTCCTTAAATTTAGCTCAAAACATGAATTTAGTCCCTCAACATTGAAAATACACTTTTTAATCCCTGTTTTTTTTTTTTATTACAAATATGTACTATTTAGTTCCACGGGTAATGTTTTAGGGGCTAAATATTTTACGTTTGTATAAAAATCATAGATCAAAAAGTGTATTTCTGATATCAAAGACTAAATTATGATGATTATCAAATAATGGACCTTATTACTTCTAATCGTCTGCAGTATTCCTCATCGTCGTGATGCATTTTGGAAGGAATTTGAAAGTGCCAAGAACTTGTTGAAGAAGAGGGAAGAACTGAATGTAGAGAATTTAAGCACCGGTGCTTTGTTTGGATTGGAGTGTTTTGCATGGTTCTGTGCAGGTGAGATCATTGGAAGAGGATTTACATTTACAGGATACTATGTTTAGTACTTTAACAGCAACTATGGCTTCAACACCAGATAATTATTTTTCTTAATCTGCTGAAAACTTCTATGTTTAGGTACTTAATTAGAAGAATCAGTCACTTGTCATTGGCAAGCATAAAGTACTATCTGAATTAATAAATTTCTCATTTTCTTCTTGTGTAGTATGGTTACTTATGGATTTTTTGAAAAAGTCTAGTGATTATTCTAAAAATGGCGAAAGTACTCTTGGTACCCCAAAGTATGTGGTCATTTTCAGATTTCAGTTGTACCCCCAAAGTTCTTTTTTGGTCAATTATACCCCCAAAGTATGAGGTTAGTTTCAGTTATACTTATATCCTCAAAGGTTTTTTTGTATCAATTGTAGTCCCAATCTTTTCTTTTTTGTATCAATTGTACCCACAATCTTTTCTTTTTTGTGTCAATTTTGTACCCCCCAAATTGGGAGGCATTTGGGGGTACAATTGACTCAAATGTGAAATATCGGGGGTATAATTGACTAAAAAAAGTTTTGAGAGTATAACTAAAACTGACTGCATACTTTGGGAGTACAATTGACTACAAAAAAACTTTGGAGGTACAACTGAAAATGACTGCATACTTTGGGAGTATCAATAGTACTTTTACCTTCTAAAAATTTTAAGTAACCTTGGTCTATAAGAAATAGGTAGACCAAAGTATCAAACTAGTTATAATTTAGACATTGATATTAGAGAAAAACCTCATCTAAGTGGATCCGCTTAAAAGTTTTTAGAAGCTTGATTTTGTCTTAATCCTATTGAATATTTACTACTTGAAAATATGTATATCACTTTACCACTAGAATCTTTAGAAGACCAGGATGAAGCATTACCTTAACTTTTTGTAAACCAAATCTCCTCAAGAATTTTTTTGTTCACGAGCTTAACTAAAAAGGGTGTTGGATTTGGAGTTTAGGGTTTAGGGTAGTGAGTTCAGGTTCAAATCCATGTTAAGAGAACTGTCCACATTTAGTATCTGACGGTATCTTAAATAATATTACTTTCAACGGAGGATACATGTGAAATAAATAAACAAAATTATTGAAAATTTTGAGATGCTTTTGGGGAAAGTTGCTTTTAGAAACCCATGAAGAATAAAGGAAGAGAGTTTTATGCTCCCCAAGGTACTAGAATCAGAATATGAGTTGTATGTACTAAGCTAATGGAGAATGCCTAGGATGAATAACATTGCCTTTAATTTCCAATGGTTGAAATAAAATAACATATTGATTCTCTTGTACATCAACAAGAAAAGCATATGCACTCCCATTCATATGTCGTTGTAGGTCATAATCAACAGATTGCGATCTTATTATATATTCCATCTTAAACCACTCATCCTTGATTTATGTGTGCATAATAAGAAAATAGACAGAAGCACTCTTTTGGTCCTCAAGCTTTATATCAAGTGTCAATTTTGTCCCTATTCCATTTTTGCTATCAATTTCGTCTCTAATATTTTACATTTTGGTTAATTTTATCTTTTTTTCTTATTTTAGCTAAATATTAACTACAAAATTTATGGGGCTGATGACATATAATGCAAATTTGATAGGAAAAAAAACTCAAATTTTAATTCAAATTGAAAAATAGGATGAAGTCTGCAGTTAATTTATTGAAAGAAGTTAGTATAAAAATAAAATTAACCAAAATATATAATATTCACGACGAAATTAAGAATAAAAATGAAATTGACAATTGACCATTAATGTAAAATTTTGAGGAGCAAAAGGATGCTTTTATCTAAGAATATAGGTTGGAGTGAAACATCTGCTTTCACTTTGTCTGTGCCCTTGGAGTAGATATCACTGGACACAATATAGAGAGAGATACATCTTTTTTGGCCAAATATAAAGAGAGACATCTTAAAGAAGCAAAAGTTTGAGAAGTAGTTCTTGTTCACCATGCAAACTAAAGTTGACAAGCAAAATTTTTGAATTATAAAATAATAAGTTGAATTAATCGAAACCGATGAGGTCGTAAATAATAAATATTAATTATTTATAAATATAAATAATATATAAAATATCAATTAATCTTTTGGTTTGGATTTTATTAAAAATTGGGTTGAAGATTCAAAAGTTCAATAAAAAACAAATGTAGGCTTCTTTAAAAAAAAAAAAGTAGACTGAGACTCGGGCCAGTTTATATTTTTTGGGTCCTTTACTAGTTCAACCCAAAATTTGGTGATTATTTTCAATTATTGTTGGTAAAAGCACTTTTTCAGTCCTCAACTATTACAACAATTGTTAATTTTGTCCCCAATCTTTTTTTGTGAGCAATTGTATTTTTTGACTAAATTTTTTCAATAAATTAACAACAGTATTCATCCTATTTTTCAATCTGAGTTAAGATTTGAGTTTTTTTTTTCTATTAATTTTACATTACATGCTATTAGCTACACAAATTTTGCCGTTAATATTTAGTTAAAGTAAGAGTAAAAAATAAAATTAACCAAAATATGAAACATGAGAAACAAAATTGACCACAAAAAAAAATCGGAGACAAAATTGACAATTGGTGTAAAATTTGAGGACTAAAAAGATACTTTTACCATTATTTTTTGTTCAAAATGGATGAAATTACAAAACCATTCTCTGTCATGAATTGACTCGTCTCTCTTAGTAAATAAGAGTTTGATTCAAACAACATTGATTAATATTCTCATGAAATGTAAGAAAGTAATGATTTGACCCCAAAAAAACAAAAAAAGAAAGTAATGAAACCTTATAATCAGATATAAAAAAAAAAAAAACCCGAATTTGTAGTCTGTCATTCAGAGGAAATTCAGTGTTGGAGTTAGCTAATTAAATCTGCAGAACTATCTAATTTAGAAACTATATGATGTAAATTTGTTTCTTTATCTTTCCGTTGTTCCCTTCAATGAAGTTGAAAGTTAAACAAAGGTTAAGACTTAAAGATCATCCTCTCAACAATCATTCTTGCTTCTTGGTGATAATACATGAAGCAACATACTGGTCCATCACACTAATTCAATATTACCAAAAACATTATCACACCATAAAACTAATTACTTTATATTAATTATCATATATATATATAATATTTTACCAAAAGAAATAGTAGAAGAGCTCATGATTCATTAACTTCATCTATGGCGTGTGTTGGAGGGAGGAGAGACAGAGACATGACAACATCACTCAATTTTTGTATGCCACTTTGCACCTTCTCACTTCATTATTCATTAATGCCTTCCTTCTTCCATTTCTCTTCTATCCCTTTCCTCTTCACTAATTCATCATCACTATTTGCCCTTCCTATCATCATATATATATATATATATTGTCACATCATAATCCCTCTTTCAACTTACAAATAAACACAAATTTGTTAAAACCAAAATTTTGCCCCTCAAATTTTGGAATCAAGTTTAGGTTGAGTTGGTTAGAATTAGATGGCAACGTTCGGTAATTTATCCTATATAATTCTCGTATTTTATTTATATATCATAAATTAGTATTTGATCATATTTGTATACTATTTGATATTCAATATTTAATGAGTAGTCAAAATATTTTAAATGCCCAAAAAAATAATGTATATAAGATAACTATCCTAATTCAAAATTAAATTTATCCCATATCTAATACTTAATATTTTCTAGTTAAAATTAATTAATAATGAATAAAATGAATATATATAAAATATAATAATATATTTATATTATAGGATATTAAATATTGAACACTCTAACTATTCGTTCATTTAGAATAAAAATATAATTTAGAGAATATTAATATGTATTTGATATCCAACACTTTTTAATTTTTTACTATCCGTCCCCTATTAATATTTAATATTCGATGAATACCTGTTATTTTAAATACTCATCTAAATTGACATCTCCCTAATGACTAATGAAAATTCTATTTTCTCTCTTCCCATTTTCCTTTTTTAACCCATTAGGCCTCTTCTTTCATATTAAAAGAATTAAAATAAACACATGAAATTGGTCCTTAAAAGAAAAAAATACACTAATTAATTAATAATTTAATTTTTAGAAATTTAGCTTACATTTTTTTAAAAAAAAGTGACGAGTCAATATATTATAGTTCTTTCACTTTTACAAGTTAGTTTTTAAAAAAATTAATTTAAGAAGACTTTTGGTACATAAACCAAAAAATAATTTCAAGACTATAAGCTTTTGAAGGATTTCAGATTCTCAAAATCCGATTCAAGAATTGAAATCCGAAAACATAATTATAATTCAGGAAAGTATTAAAAGCACGTTGCGGAACTTACTAACCTGGACGTCATCACTAATATTCTAAATCTTGTCAGTGTCTCTGCTCCACCAAGATTAATCTCCAAAAGTCAATCTCCTCATCACGAACTCCACCAAACGGTGAGACTCTATCTACTAGAGGTAGAGACATATTTCCACGACTAATCGCGGAAGAAGAACTTAAAGAGAGAGAAGAAACATTACTATATGGGTTCTCTTATTTATAGGAGAAAGAGAGAGCTCCCAAAAGTAAACTATCTGATGTAGGATATAAGTAAAATAGTTCATATTCCAATAGATCAACTCATAACGTAATTGGACTTCTACCGAGGCGGATATTCAACCCATAAAATCCAACAACTTTGAAGTAAGTTAATCTTGTGTTTTGAATGTAATTAAGAAAAAAATAATCTTAAGAATATTGTATTCTCGATATATAATAATTTAATCTCAAAATATAAGTTTTTTCGTCATAAAAAAGATGTGATTACTCTATTTCTTTGAGATTGAATTACTTTAATATGGTAAATTGATTAAAATATCCTTATTTCAAACACCACTTATCTCCTCATAATTATCATTTCTTTTATTTTTTTAATTAAAATTTAATAAATTTTAAATTATATTTAAATTTGGTTTTTGTTAAATTTATTTATAAACCATATATATTATATGATTATTGTAAATTAATTAGATGATTATTATAAAATTTTAATTTTATGTTTTATTTTTTCAATATTTTTCAATGATATATATTATTAATATTATTTATAAATTATAATTATGATAAAATTATGGATTTTGAAATTTAAATTATATTTTTAATTTAAATAAAATAATTTAAATTATTATACAAATTATTTCATTAAATTTTTTAGTTTATATGATATTCAAAAATTTATTATACATTTTTAAGAATACTGAAATTAAATTAAACTCAATAATAATAACGCGACAATGCTTGTTATATTTTCACAAAGGTGTCGGTGAGATGATGATACCGCCGCTAATACTAAACGGTGGCGCATATGACGGTGGTTGTCGACCAAACTCAAGAAATCAAAAGTGGGTCCCACTTGTTTCAACCCATCTCGAGATCTCAGCCGTCCAATTAATTTCTACTAATTATAGTGGGACCCATATTCCTCCTTGCACTGTACATTAATTTCCACGTCACAATCTTCAGTCAAAAGTGAACAATTCACCACTGAATGAATGACAAGAGACACATCTTTTTGGGTCACTTGTAACTAAATATTTGTTTTTAATAAGTTTTTTAATTTTAAATATTTGTTTCAGATTTTTCGAAAAATTATAAATAATCTTATAAATTCATGTAAATAAGGGTTAGTAGCTTTATTGGATTTTTTTTTTCAGCTCTAATTGAGTACTTTACAAAGCATTTAGTCTATTCAAGTTGTTTATAAATAATATAGGTGAAAGGGTCATTTTAGTTTTAACCGGATGTTTTAATGTTTATTTTTGTCGTTTATGTTTTAAAATGTTTAAATTGGTCTTGAATGTTGACAAAATATTTTATTTTGGTCTCAAACTATTAAATATTATCATTTTTTTTCAAATTTGAATGTGACAGGTTCAAATTAAAACTACATATTATTCTCAAAGAGTACTTTTCTATTTAATTGGTCTATCAACAAACGAGGTCAAATCGATTATAAGAATAGACTTCTCGTTTCACGGACAAACAAGTAAAATTGATCATATCTCCCTCGTTTCAAATCTGAATGCGACAAATTCAGAGGTACAAGTTACTCTTAACACATCCTTTAAACTTAAAATGAGAGACGAGAGAAATATGACAAAGTTCAATAGTTTGGGACGAAAATGAAACATTTTGCCAACATTTAGGATCAATTTGAATATTTTAAAATATAAATGACCAAAATGAACATAAGGACATACAATTAGAACTAAAATAATTCTTTAACTAATAATATATGAGGTAAAATTATGATTAATTATGACTAGATTAAATTATGGTTCTTTTTATAAAAAAGAAGATTTTTACGTATAAGAGATAAATCGTTTAATTAAGGTGTTCAGCTTAGAAATAATAACAAAAATAAGACGAAATCATGTTTTAAACTAACAATACAGATAATAAATGAGAATGTTTGAGGTTCAAAATGGAACCAAAAAAGTTTGAGGACCAAAAATGAAATTTAATCTATAGTTCAAAAACAAATGAAAGGTTTTGACCAAATTTTTTTCTTAACAAATTATAGCTTCATACAAATTATTGAAAATGATAAGATGTAGTGCCAATAAAATTTTTGAAATGTAATATATATTGTTTTAATGTTTTACAATGACATAATACCTTTTCCAAACTTTTCAAATGTTCTGTGGATGGAAATGACAATATTACAAAAGCACTAAATTTTACCCAAATGAAAAATTTATGAGGACGAACTTCTTCCACGTCATCATAACTAAATAGTCTCCAAAAAGAATTAATTAACTTACGATTTTAACTTTAATCCATTAATTTAGATTCAACTATACATTTATAAACAAACAAGTCTATAATGAACTTGTTTTTTTTCCTTCAAATGAACTTGTTTACATTATTACTTGGCTAAAAGCATAAAAGCATTGTTGATATTCCCAATAAACTCATTTTCAGTTATATTCCTAACTTTTTTTTTCAATTATACCCACAATGTTTCACATTTGAATCAATTATACTTTAATCTGACATTTTTTTTTGTTTTAAGGTCCTTAAGTTTTCATTATTTAGAAATCCTCCATTCTCTCAAGATTTTTTTTCACACGAGTTCCTAACTAATTACAGAACAATCCAGCATGTTTGTCATATTTAACGAACTAGTCCCTGCAATTGAGAAACCTGAAAAATCTCTCCCCTCTGTTTTTCACAGTTCTGGCAACCACACACAAACTTGTCGGTGACCCTCGAATACAGAAAAATTGAGTAGAAATACAAATAGCTCTAGCTCCCGACGTTCACACACAATCTCCGATGGCGGTTTCGTCGTGATCGTCGAAATTGAGAAGTAAAGTAACTTCAAAACCCCTTTGGAGAGAGAAACAAAATAGAGAAGATGGATGAGAGAGGTGGTTGTAAGGGAAGAAAAAAGGATGAAAGCGACGTAATTTAGGTGAGACCAAAACGTTGAGGACGACAACGAGTAGGACTATGTCGACGGGAACGAGGACAGAGTGCACGACGACGATGAAGTGTGGTGGTGATGTTTTAGGGTAAGAGAAGGAGGATCATTAATGGCTTCTAAGGACCTGTTTGCTAAAGATGCCAAATATTCTAGACTATTATGTAATTAGTTAAGGATTGAGATATAATTGACTCAAATGTGAAACGTTTGGGGTATAATTGACAAAAAAAAAATATTGAGGGTATAACTAAAAAAGACCTCGTACGTTGGGGGTACCATGAGTACTTTTGTCTTACTACTTATAATTCATAACAAACAATTACTATAGACATGGTTTAGAGTTTTTATTAAAAACTCGAACAATAAACTTAGATAATTTTTTTTTATATTTTTATGTAACTTTTTATATTATTGTAGTTTATTAACATAATAAAATGAAAATATATGATAAAAAAATTGTAAGACCAATTATGATAATAACATAATATTAAAATTATCTTAAAAAAAGAGAAAATATAAATAACATTTTTAATTAAAAAATTGTGAGAAATATGTAAAAAAAATGTTTATTTCAAATTTTTCAAAAACTTAAAATTAGAATGAATTCAAATAAAACATCTAGAGTAAACTATTTACCCAAAAAAAAAACATTTAAAGTCAACCAAATAACTCAATCTCAGAAAAATTAGGGTCTGATTGGTTGCCCTGTTTCCTGTTTCCATTTTCACTGAAAACAGGAAATATGACTGAAAACGTGTTTTGTACAGTTTTTTTGGAAATGTTTTCTGGAAACATTTTCTGAAACAGGCTGAAAACAGGAAACGTCAAAAAGACGTTTCCAGTATTTCCAAAAACAAACTTATGATATTTTGCAACATTACACAAAAGTAAACTATTTAATCATGTTAATATCATCATTTAGCTATAATCAAACTTAAAAACATATAAAAATTAGTGTTATTCAAGTTAACATAATTTAAATATGAATGAAAACGATTTTTTAACTTTATAAAACAAACATATTTCTTAAATATTGAAAATTTTGAAATGAAAATAGAATTCCAGAAATGGAAACAGAAAATGAAAACAGGAAACATTTTCTTAAACCAATCAGGCCCTTATAGAGTTGATAATTTAGTTTCCAAAAAATTAAAATACACGGCTTAATTCTCGAAAGATATAAATAGTATATTTTTTTAATCATTTTTATTGAGTAAAGAATATATTATTTCTTCTGTTAGATATTAAAGAATATACCATTTTATTCTTTCAGTGTCTAAACTGTATATTTCAATTTTTTAAATATCAAATTGTTAATTCAATGATCTTTCAATGACCAAGTTAAAGTTGTTAGTTTACTTAAACATTTATTAATGAAATAAATTTGTTTTTTGTTTTTAGAGATCATAAGTTTCATCCAAATGTGATACGGTCTAAGGCTTTAAGCTAAGAGCAAACAGTTTAAAGTCATGTCAATAATATCAATTTTAGAGATCATATATGATCGTGTTAGCTAGTATATAACTCGTCAACCACCGCATCAAATCATTGTTAATGGTCCAGGCCAAAAAAAAATCATTGTTAATGGTAAATTAAATTATTTTAGTGTGATGAAATTTGGCTTATTTAGCTGTCAAGCACTTTATCCAATAAGTGATTACAACACCCATGGGGTTGTGCCACGTGTGCAAGTGTAGTGGGTGACGGCAACTCAACGCAACGATTCATTCATTCATTCTATACATTTCAATACATATCTCGACACATTGACGTACCTGATTTGTCATCACCAAAATTCAACGGTCACGATTTTCTGATCAAACCTAAATGATGCCTCAAGGTGGTGCTTGCTTTGTGTGCGCGCATGCAAGCTGTCGTGGGCCAAAAGCTAACGCCGGCTCACGCTTCTCACCACTCGGCTCGGCTCGGCTCCAAAGCTCAACTATGAATTTTTTGAAATGTGACATTTTTTTTGTAAAATTTCAAAATATGATCAAATATATTGTAAATTTACTTTTTAGTCCTTAAATTTGTCTCGAAATTACTATATAGTCACTGGGCATTGAAAATATATTTTTCGATTTCTGATTTTTTTTTATATAAATTTTAGGCAAAAGTACTATTAGTAACTTCAAAGTACACAGTCATTTTCAGCTGTACTCCCAAAATTTTTTTTGGGTCAATTTTATCCCCAAAGTATGAAGTCAGTTTCAGTTATACCCCTCCCAAAATATTTTTAGTCAATTATACTCCTGATGTTTTGTATTTGAATCAATTGTACCCCCAAGTAATCCATAATTTGGGGGTACAATTGATAAAAAAAAAATGATGGTACAATTGATACAAAAAAATATTGGAGGTATAATTGACTCGAAAAAAGTCAAAAACTCTAGGGGTATAACTGAAACTGATCTTATACTTTTGGGGTACAATTGACCAAAAAGAACTTTGGGAGTACAACTGAAAATGATCGCATACTACTTTGTGGGTACTGAGAGTACTTTTGTCTAAATTTTAATTATTTAATTTTTATGGATACTTTTTAGACTAAATCATCAGTATTTGTAAAAATATCAAAATCAAAACTTATATTTTCAATATTTAAAAAATATATATTAAATTTAGATAAATTCAAAGACTAAAAACTAAATTTTCTGTAAAGTAGAAATATGAATTTTATATATTTAATTGTTTATATTAATTAATGTTAAGATTTTGATTTTGTATAGATAATTGATAATTCAGTATTAATGATAATAAAAGAATTATATAGTTTTTTAATTATTAAGATAAAAGCCCTACCTTGTAAGGAATAAACTTTTGTACAGTATTACTGTATTAGCCTAAGACAATGATTGAATGAAGTAATTTAAAGAGAAAAAATAATTTTTAGAGGTAATTATTTTTTAAACATACTAAAATTTTAAAACAAAATAATTTAATTACTTCTAAAAATGATTTTTTTCTCCCTAAATTACTTCAACTAAACACAACAAAATGTTATCCTAGATTACTCGTTTTTGAAAAGAAAAATAAGAGACCAGATAATAATTGTACTTTGTGGTTGATGTGTTAATCAAATTACTTAATCTGACAAAAACTTTATATTATTACAAAACAAAAACGGTTGAATATAAAAAATTTGGTTGTATTAGCCTTGTTTATTTGCCAAGACATTTTGTCTGATGTTAAAGCGTATTCTAAACATAATGTGAAAATGAATTGATTTGAATCTATTTAAATTATAATATATTTATTGTCATCACTTCTACTTTGTATTCGTATCTTCTTAAACAATACAATCCTGCATAATCATGGGATTAAAACAATCAAAACTAAAAAGAGACAAATGAAGATATCAATTAAGTAGAACGAGGGTGTAATAAATTCAATTAAAATAGATCGAGCCAATTTACTGAAAACCGGATAATTTCATTATAAATAAATGTACTTTAAGTATATTTTTTGTATCTTTGAAAACTTAAGATTAAACCAAATACCTTATTTTATCAAGTGCTAACTAACTATTTACATGTTCACTATCAAGATAGTGTCACTTTACTATATTCTACTATGTTAGACATCAATTCATTATTAAATACAAATAATTTAGACATCAACCTACACCAAGAGTCAACATGATGGTATATTGCTATTTTTTATATATATTTTTTCAAATACTCATATTGGTTTTATATGTATTATGTATAGGTCAGATTTTATTTTAATTCAAGATGTTTTAAAAGTTTTAAATTGATCATAACGTTAAGTTTTGTTAACTTTTCTGTTAAATTATATGACATTTTCTTTTTCCTAAGAGAAAAAAAATTGTAAAAGTTAAATCTAAGAAAGAGAAAATGACACAACAAATGATTAAATAATACGTCAATATTTAACAGGAAAAACTGATAGAGTGTATCAACATGATCAATTTAAATTTCTAAAGCATCTTATACCAAAATATAATCTAACCAACACATATAGGACCAATTTGAATTTTCCACCTATTTTTTTAAATGAGAACACTTTCATCATCTTTTGAATTCCATCATATTTAAGACTAAACTAAATATTTTGAAAAATCAAGACTAAAATAAGAGTATTCATAAGGAGTAAAGACATAAATAAATATCTCTTTACTCCTATTTTTACTTATTTGATTTACCAAGAGTGGATTGAAGAGTTTTAGAAAGTGTGTGAGATCACTCAGCTCAACTGGTGAAGCCAATTGCTAAGTCCACTATCTCTCTCTCTCTCTCTCTCTCTCTCTCTCTCTCTCTCTCTCTCTCTATTTGAAGTGTGGGCTGCTCGTCACTCTCACGCATACACACTGATGATAGATGCCTCATCTTCAATACATCATCCATCTTCAACATTTTCAGGTCAAAAAAATATCTCAACCATTTCATCTTCAATACCCTTTCTTCTGTGTTTCCTTCTTCCTTCTTCAAACGTTTCATTGAGTTTGTTTTTCTCTGCTTTTCCAGCCTCAGAAATCATCCAAGAAAATTAGGAGTTCTCTCTTTCTCTGCTTGTAACTTTTTTAATTTTGTCTGTTATTGAGTGAGCTTTCTTCATCTAGAAAACTTCAAAGCTTTTTTATGTATCTGATATTGATTTGTTCTTTCATAAATCCATTTGAAGTGTCTGAATTGAAGATTGTCCTCTTTCTGTTTTGCTCACTTCCTTTCTTTCTCACTTCACATCTTCCTCAGAAGCTCACATCTCATTACTTTTGAGTGTAATTCAGATCATACTATACCTTCTAATCTGCTTCCAAGCTTTTGAATCAGCCTTGAAAACAGTCTGATCTTTGATCTTTCTTGTTTGTTCTCCAATCCAATCAAATCCCATTTCCTTATTCACACAATACTCTTCACAAACACACAAGTTGCTTACAATTTGGGTCCTTTTCAACGTTTGAACATTGAACTTCATTCTCCACTGCAAATTCAAGTCCTGTTAGATCATCATCATCATCATCTAATTTGAGTATTTGACACTTCTGATTTTGCTTTGAACTCTAGACTGACTCTGTTCTCTCCCAAGAAATCAAACGCCAATTTTCCTCCTATTTCGTTCAGTCAGGACTTTTCACAAACACTTAAAAGGCAATCAATTCAATGCAAGACCCAAATACATTCCAACCCATGAAAACCCATCATGGGTTTCCCGAACAAGAACAGCTGAAATGCCCACGATGTGATTCCACAAACACCAAATTCTGCTACTACAACAATTACAATCTCTCGCAGCCACGCCATTTTTGCAAAAATTGCAGAAGATATTGGACCAAAGGAGGCACTCTCAGAAACATACCAGTAGGAGGCGGAAGCCGAAAAAACACAAAACGATCGTCGTCCAGTAACAACACCAAACGATCCTCTGCATCATCATCATCATCATCGTCGTCATCGTTATCGTCTTCTCCTTCGCCGTCGGTTCCGCCGGCCATATCAGAATCATACGGCGGCGGCGCCGCCCCGATCTCCGGCGGATTCAGCTCGCTTCTGGCGTCGTCGAGGCATTTCGGGAGTCTTCTGGAGGGTCTGAATTCGAACGGTGGGTCGGATTTGAAACCGCCGGCGGAAATCGGTGGTGCGAGTTCTGTTCAACGAGTCATCGTGGATTCGCCGTCGTCGGGTTCGGAGATGCAATTGCAGAATCATAATAATAATGGCGATTCAGAGAGGTTTTTGGGGATTATGCAAAACGGTGGTGATACTACGAATTTCTGGAATTCCGAGAATGGATGGTCGAATCTTGCAATGTACACACCGGGATCGAGCTTTCAATAGAATCATTCATTCATTCAAGAACCCTAATTTCTTGCGCCTAGTAACTTTTCTACTGGTTATTTTCTGATTATACCATCCTTATGTAGGAATGAATGTAGTAGTATTATCACAACCCCTAAATTTTTATTTTTTTTTACTATTTTTCTTTAGTTTTTCCCATAGTGTGATCTTGGGCTTTGACTTGCTACATATATATAATTATTATGAGTATATGTATTTATTTATTGTGTTGTGTTGTCTACTCTTTTATCTTTTTGATGTATGTAAGATTATACAATGTGAAAGTGTTCCTCACAAGAATGAAAATTAGCAGATCAATCAAATTATTATAATTGATGAGGAATGCTAATCACATATTAGAAGCATGGCTTGTGGTTATGTTAGAAAGAAAGGACAAGAACCTACATGGCCAGTTTCTCATATTTTGTAAGAAAAAGTAAAGAATCTTAACTGTAATTAAACATCAAACTGAATTGGTCAGTTTGGTCTAGAGGCAGATTTAAATACTAGTAGTATAATAAAAAATAGGCAAAAGTACCATTTTGGTCCCAAAACTTTATACTAATTGTCAATTTCATTCCTATTCTTTTTTTGGGGTCAATTTCATCCCCAATGTTTCATTATTTTTGTCAAATTTTTCCTTGAAAAACTTATTTTAATAAATTTCAATCTGAGTTAAGATTTAAATTTTTTCTATTATCAATTTTACATTATATATCATCAGTCACGTAAAATCTGTTATTAATATTTGGCTAATGTAAGGAGGATAAATGATAAAATTGATCCAAATGTGAAATGTTGTGGACGAAATTAACCGCAAAAAAAAGAATGAAGACAAAATTAATAATTGGTGTAAAGTTTAGGGACCAAAATGGTACTTTTGCCTTAAAAAAATAAGATCATAATCTCATGTTTTTTACAAGTTAGATAATCAATAAATAATATTAAATTAAATTCTGAAAGTGAATTATTTATTTTATGATTAAACCAGTGGGGATTGCATCCTCTAGAGTTCATTTCCATACATTTTTTGTAGAGTTAGAGAGAAAAAGAAGAAAAAGATAGAGAAAATATAGGTTTTATGAAATAAAAATATATAAAATTCACATTTTCTCTTTCTCTCTTATTTTCTCATCCTTTCTCTTATTTTCTCTCTCCAACTCTAAAAAAATATAGAGAAAGGAACTCTAGAAGATCCATCTCCAAACAAGTGAAGTTAATCATATTTTTCTCGTTTCAAGTTCGAGTCTAAAAGTAGAATTAAGATCAAAAGTAAAAATTTATATAAACATAAAGAACTACTTAAAAAAAAGGGTAAATTACACTTTGGTACCATGTGGTTTGACCCTATTTCATTTTGGTACCCTGTGGTTTGAAACCTAACACTTTGGTACCCTGAGGTTTTGGAAGTCTTAACACATTGGTACCCTCAACCTATTTTCCGTCCAATTTTAACGGAAGTCTCTCTCGCCTGCATCTCACGTTTACTCTTAAACAAAATTACTCACTTTAATCTAAATCTAAATTGAAGATCATGTTAGGATTTTTGAGAAGAAGAAATATGGAAGCTCTCATAAACTTTTTTTCTTCTTTTTTCTCATGAACTTTGCTTCATTCATAGCTCCATAATAGGTACAAATCAGATCCCTTTTATAGAGGAAACACACATAATTAAATAAAAGATAAATAAAATAAAATAACTACTTATCCCTAAAATCATGTACCCACTAGTTAACTCATATATGACTAATTCAAAAACAAACTAAATCTCTAAAATTCAAATCTGATGCAACAGATTCATGCTTCCAATAACAATATTATTTTATTATTATTATTATTAATTCCCAACAGATCAAAATCGCTCTTCTCTCCAACACAACCAAAATCAAAATCTGCCCCTCAGCGTCTTCGTCAAAATCTCAACTCTGTCAACTCTGGGTCTCCCAAGTGATTCTGGTTTGAATCTTCTTGCTACCCAATTGATCCTTCCGGGGAAGGATGTATTAATCTCGAAAACATCATTCGTCTTCTTCTATGGCGAAAGCCCAACCACCACAAAAAATTGATTATTGCAGAGAAAGAAGAAGATAGTTACCCATTTCCTAAATCACGAAGAAGAAGACAAAATCGAAAGCCACAACTTAGGTAGATAGAAAACTAGATAATAATAAAGTTCAACATCATAAATAAGCGAGAAATCAAATGAAACCTGGAAGGAAGTGGCACTTTCGGCTTTATCTCCCACAAATTGTTCAAGCTTTTGATAGTGCGAGTGAATTATTGGTGGTGGTTTGGTTTTGTTTTGTACCCTCTATTCTACAAAAACACCAGCCTATCTTCTTTCTTTCGTTTGCTGCTATCTATCAATATTGTACTAGAGATATGCGTGGCTGTAGTAGGTAGAGAAATTTTCTAAGATAAATTAGGTTGACTCATTAGACATTAGTTTATTAAGCATTGAACAGCTCTGTATCAAGAGATATTATGAGTAATGATGATTGAAAAAAGCCATCTTTTCTCATAGAGAAAGATAATGAGGGAAGATGGATTCAGAATTTAGCTTCAAGTGTGAGTCAACCTAATTGTGCAAAAATTTAGCTTCTCAGGAAGGATCAATTGGTCGGCAAGAAGATTCAAACCAGAAGCACTTGGGAGACCCAGAGAAGAGAGAGTTGAGAGAGAGATATTGCGACGAAGAAGATGAAGAGAGGAGCGATTTTGACGAAGACGCAGAGGGCATTTTGATTTTGGTTGTGTTGGAGAGAAGAGTGATTTTGATCTTCAATTTAGATTAAAGTGGGAGTAATTTTGTTTAAGAGGAGCACGTGAGATGCAGGTGAGAGAGACTTAAAGTTGGATGGAAAATAGGTTAAGTGTACCAATTTGTTAACACTCAAAATCTCAGGGTACTAAAGTGTTAGGTTTCAAACTACAGGGTACCAAAGTGAAATAGAGTCAAACCACAGGGTATCAAAGTGTAATTTACTCTAAAAAAAAAAGACGTGGTATCAAAATAAAATATGGCCTTGTATAAAGGACTAAATAAAGTGTTAACCTTTAAGAAAATAATGATGATAGGTCCTCTTCATTATATATTTCATAAAATAGGTGTGATATATATATAGATAATTATTATGAGAAATACTGTAACACTATTTCTATTTCATTTTTTCAAGGTCTTTTAAACATTTATATGCCATTTTAGTTCCCATAAAAATTATTATGAGAAATACTTTTTTGTCATATGAAATTGTAGAGAATCAACAATTTCCTCCATGTATAATAATAAAAATATAATACAGTAAACTTTTTAGTGACATAAATCTATTAGCTAACTTCCTGACCTAAGTATTAATTACTTAACTATGTTAAATGCCAAATGTTTAAATTGGTCCTAATTTTTAAGTTCATTTTTGATACATCACTATTTGGGCGTACGCCTAATAGGCCTTCGCTTCAGGCCTCTTCTCCCCCCTAAACCCTTCAAGGCGCACTCGAACCGGTCGATGCCCCTCTATACATTTAGGGGCGGCCGTGATCCATCCAAGGTCATGGCGCGTGCCTCCGGAACACCACGCAGTCACCCACGACTGCCTTGCTCCGCAATCGTCGCTGGTGGAGATCGTGGGCCACGGACTTAGTCATACCCACGTTCTCTAATCTTCTCGGTCTCCACCATTCTCGCTGGTGGAGATCGTGCTCGACTACGTGGTGCGCTCTGCGCTAGCCACCACTCTCACCCTGCTCTATAAATAGAGCTCAACCTAGCAGACAAAGGTTAGCTACTTTCTCACTTTCAGAATCCTCTTGCTCTCACATTTCTCATATTCTAACTTGAGCATCGGAGTATTCTTCACAGGGCCCCCCTGTGAAGTTCTTGTAGGTACTTGGACGATCAACTTGCTCTTGCAGTCCTCACTTGTTGAATTAGGTAAGGTAACCCATTTTCTAGTTTATCAATTTTGGTTCTAAATGTTTTAGTCTTTTAGAAGAATCATATTGATTCTAAATGTTGCCATTTAGTTTCATTTTAGTCTCAAATTACAAAATATGGTCACATCTCTCTTATTTCAAGTTCGAATGTGACAAGTCCAAAGCTATGTATTACATTTGACGAATAAATAATTTCTCTATCCAATTGTAGCCGTCAGTAAACGAAGTCAAATCGAGTCTCGAAAGTTTTATATTGGAAAAAGTATTTTAGCCGTCAGCTCGTCATTTATAGTCAAACAAACAAAGTTGATCATCTCTCTCTTGTTTAAAGTTCAAATGCGACGAATTTGGAGTTACGGATTACTCTTAACGAGTCATATTTTTGGTCAAGTTGGGACAGTCATTAATGAAGTCAAATCGAGCTGGAAAGTGAGTTTGGGACCAATTTTTCATAAGTTTTTTTATTGGAAAAAGTATTATTGGTACCCCCAACATATGAGGTCATTTTCAGTTATATACCTAACGTTTTTTTTGTCAGTTATACCCCTAACGTTTCACATTTGAGTCATATACCTCAACCCCTAATTCTCTTAATGAAACTAACAGATTTAGCTGATGTGACATTTTATTTTGTTTTAAGATCTTTAAGTTTTCATTATTTAGAAATCCTCCATTCTCTCAAGATTTTTCTTTCACACAAGTCCCTAACTAATAACAGAACAATCCAAAATGTTTGTCAGCTTTAACGAACTGGTCCTTATAATTGAGAAACCCAAAAAATCTCTCCCCTCTGTTTTTCACATTTTCGACAACCACACACAAACTCGCCGATGAGCCTCCAATAAAGAGAAATCCAGCAAAAATACCAATAGCTCTGGCTCCCAGTGTTAACGCACAATCTCCGGTGGCGGCGCCGTCGTAGTCGTCGAAATTGAGAAGTAAACTAACTCCAAAACTCATTTGGAGAGAGGGGCAAATTAGAGAAGATAGTGAGGGAGGCAATTCCAACTGGTAAAAAAACTCGTTAAGAGTAACTCGTAACTCTAAATTTGCTGCATTCAGACTTGAAACAAAATATATATAATCGACTTTGCTTGTTTGACCATGAAACAAGAAGCCAACTTTCGAGACCCAATTTGACTTTGTTTGTTAACGACCTGGGTCCAAAATGAAACTAAATGGCAATATTTATGATTGATATGAAACTTTTAAAATATTTAGGACAAAAGTAAACTTAAAAGACATATATTTAGGACCAATTTGAACATTTGACCTTTTTAAATTTTTTTTAAAAGAAAAGACACGCTTTTATCTCCTGAGTAGCTCATGCATTTATTTAGATATGCCAAAATTAGATTTGAACTCAATAATTCATAAATTCTTTTATACATAAAATTTAATGGCAAGTTTCTCAATGTCTAACTTCTTATCAAATAATGCATTAATGTGAGAAGTGTTAGTAGTGAACAATTTCCATATATTTTTTTTCATAGATATCTTCCATGAGAAGCAATTTTATTGAAAGTTTTGTCAAATATTAAATATTAATATACTTTTTAGAGAAGATTTGATTATATTATAGGATACTAATATCTTTTACTAGATTCAACCCCATTGTTAATAGCATCATATGATTTGAAGTTTGAAGTGCACTTGAGCTAAATAATTGTGATTAGGTCCTTTCAAAATAAATGTAATTGTCTTCATTATAGATATTAGATACAAACATATTTGATACTCATGATGTAAAAACAATCCACCAAATTCTAGCTTCTGAATTTTTGAGAGACTAAATTTGGATTTCAAAGATGACAAGCATGTGGACCTTGACTAGGCTTTCCATTTAAGTGCTAACCAAATAACTATAGAAACAAGATATGACTTTGATTCCATCCACTAATTAATGTGCTCCACCTCATCCATAAGATAAAGTTTGGTACCTCATGAATCATGATATGGGTAATGGGTGCCACCATTATTGGGTTTAGAAGCTGAATAAAATTTAGAATCATCCAAATGTGTGAAAAATCATTAAATTTTAATAGACTATAGATACAAAAAAGAAAAACCAAACTAAGCCCATTTGCATGAAAAATTATAGGGAGTCATATTATGTACATAAATGTGAATTCCACTGGCTGAATTTTTTTTTGAAAAAAAATTATTGCACAGGTTGTTGGTGTAGTTGAACCTCTTGCTATTTTGCATATGTGGAAATTTGCAAGTTTAGGTTAAAAATCCAAGGGCGTCATGCATATTAAAATAAACACAGAAATTGGTTCCTTAAAACAAATACGAATTGATAATTCAATTCTTAAATGTTTAGTACACACATTTTAGTCTTTAATATGGGGACAATACAATTTAGTCCCTTAACTCTATTTATTTAGGGACTAACTTAAAAGGATAAAAGGACTAAATTACATTGGTTCCACAACTTTAGTTTCAGGAATTGAGTGGTTAACTTGTATCTTTTTGGATACTAATTTATACGTGTACTCTAACATATTATGTATAGAAATGTATTCAAACTAGTATATATGTAAATTCCACTAGCTGAATCTGTTATTCTTATACAATTTTTTTTTAAAAAAAATGAATTAGGTTAATGTACTAGTAGTTGGTGTAGTTAAACCTCTTGCAATTTTACATTTGTGGAAATTTGCCACTTAAGGTTATGATATTGCTAATTAAGCATTATGGGCTCAGGCTTTTTTTGCATGGAGAATGGAATTTCAAAGTTTGAAGGGACTGACTTTGCAAATGAAAGCAACAGGGAATTTTGGATGTACTAGGCAGTAGGATTTGGTTCTTTTTCATGACACTGGTGAGAAGAAAGTTTTTTTTTCTTTGCTTCAAAGTCTAAAGTTTTATGAGTTGAACCCAACAATCAGTGTGTCCTTAGATAGGAAACTTCTGGGGGCCACAAGTTGAATTTTAAGCTAGTAAAGAAAATATTCTAGATTGCACTATTGCATAGTCAAAGTTGAATTTGTGTGTGGACCTCACACAATGCCTTTATGTGTACTATAATGCACTTAAAATTGTTGGTGCTGACAGAAAAGTGGGAAATTTTAACCTGTTAGCTTTTTTTCTCAGATTGGTTTTATGTGGATCTCACTGTTAGAAATGAAGTTATATATCAGTAAAATGGAAATAGATCGCTAAAGTATAAATTTCATGAAGTATGTGAATTATTTGATGTAGACTGTCCATTAAAATAATTGGTACTTGATCATTCTACTGGACGGTCCATATCAATAACTTATATTAGGGGCTTGGCGTGCCCTAACGGAAATATGTATGTAATGTTTGAATCGATTTAAAGTTAAAAATTATATTAAATTTGTATATTGATAAAAGAGTAAGTTTGTGACTAATTTGAGAAATTATAAAAATATGTAAGACTCATCTAAAATAAATAAAATATTTAGGACCAATTTGAAATTACCTCATATGGGGAGAGTGAGTGGGGAGAGAGAGTGGTGACAATTTTTAATTATTTTTTGTATTATTTAATTTATTAATTTTGACCAACCATTAATACCCTTAGACATATAATATAGTATAGATACTTCGACGGATCCGCTCCCCAATCAAATTTAGTATAGTTTGTACATTGCTGAGTTTTTAAAAACATGATGTCACATATTTAAATCAGATTGTGTGTATGAAAAAGATTTTATTGATAGAAATAAAATTCTGAGGATTTATATATATCCGAGAGAAAAATTTTTAACTGAGAATACTGCTAAGTTCTTAATGGAAGTTACAGTAAGATGGAGTGGTCAATGGTAAATCAGTTTGGGAATTTTCTCTTCCCTAAAGTAGAGAAACCACTGAACAGGTATGACCATTGAATGGCTGTGCAATTGATAACATCAGCATTCCCAAAAGTAAAATCATTAACAAGAAGGCTAAACTATTCAAACAATTTTACAATACTATTAAGCATCAAGATTGTATAAAGATATCTTAAAATTTGTCAGACAAGTGGTTAGGATTTAAAGATATCTTTTAAAAAACCAAAAATTTAAGCAAATTTTAGAGTGTTAAATTATGGAACTATGTAATAAAATTATGGCATGGAGTTTTTTTTTAAAAAAAAAATTATGACATCGTTATAAGCACTAAAAAACTTGTCCTAAAATTAGGACCTGTTTTGTGTAGCTTCTCGAACCCAAAAAGCTGTCACTATTCTTTTTTTCTAAGGGCTTAAGCTATGGGAATTTTGTCACTCTCTCTCTTCTCTCTCCTTTTTTTTAAAAAAGATTTTCATCAAATGTTTTTAAAAAGTGCCAAAATAAGACAAAAAAACCCCATAGCTTAAGTTTTCTAAAGCACTTCTACAAAAATTAGGAGTTTGCCAAACTTCTAGAAATTCTTTGAAACTCTACTTTGACTAGTCATTTCAAAACAAAGCATAAATAAAATCAGAAAGTTACTTATAAGAAGTTACCCATACCTTTGTAATTACAAACACTTATTTCCCTCACCAACCTTTGTAATTACATACTTTATTTTTTAATAATTTCACAATTCACCCCTCAAATGGAAGATGAAAATCAAACTACACTCAAACATGAACATACAACTTGAGATTCAACTGCCATTTGAGCTTTACTCCATGAAGAAATGAAAAAGAGGGGCAATTCAATATAAATCCTTATACACCAGTTAAAATACAAATTACTAAGTTGAATGAATTAAAATCAAATCAATTCTAAGTGTAAGAATTCTAACATGCTTCCAACACAAAACGTAAGATTACAACACAAGCAATGAACTGTATACCATTCCCTTCACAAACAACTCCCAAAGGGAAATCACAAGCCTTCATAAGGGTTACAGAGGTACAACACGAGCCTTGTACATGATTATATAAGCCATATGCCAATCGCCTATAGCCAATGATAGAAGAAATTTTATCATATATATCATCATGATTCATGAATAAAAAATTGGCAAAAGAACCTTTTGGGTCTCCAAATTTGTTTAATATCAATTTTATCCCCAAAATTTTACATTTTGGTTGATTTTATCCTTTGCCCTTTTTTCATCTAATGAATTAATGACAAACTCTACATATTTTTTAATCTGAGTAAGGATTTAACTTTTCTCAGCAATTTTATATTACATGTCATAAATCACGTAGAATTTGTCTTTAATTCATTAGATAAAGTTAGTACAGAGGATAATATACCAAAATGTAAAATTTTGGAGATAAAATTGACAATAAACAAACTTTAGAGACAAAATTGAAAATTGATGTAAAATTTGGAGACCAAAAAGATGTTTTTGCCTAAAAATTTAGAAAGAAAAGCATGTCTCAAAGAATTGATATGGCATATCCTCTCACCTCCCCCAGATAGTCTAGTGATCTCATCTGCCACCCTCGGTTTGGGATTATCATCATCATACTCGATCCATTTTCCTGCCAACAATAAAATGTCAATTTTACAGCTTCAAAAAGACCAATTCAAAATGAATCACTATTTGTTTCAAAGAACAAACCATTTTCTTGCTTGACCCATCCAACATAGTGTCCTGAATCAGCACTCCTTCCCTTGTGGGTTAACACAGCAACCAAATCATAAATTCCAGTCATCTGTGTTTCCTTTTCACCTGAAGACAGAGAAGCAGGGGGTAAATAGTGCCAACAGAAAAACAAAATCAACAAATAAGGATTTCACAAGATTTTACCTTCCTCCATTGGAGCTACAGATGGCTCCCCTCCTCCATTTGACGATCCCTGAATCGATAAAAGAAAATGTGTAAAAGAACTATTATAACGTATGCATAATTAGAGTTAGCTTGTTTTAATAGTTATCACCTCAGCATCAGACATCTTTACATCATTTTCTTTTTGAGCAGAGCTTTTCTCACTGACTTTCAGACCAAGCTTTTTGCCTTCCTCATTCCTTAGAATCTGTTGTTACAATGACAAAATGAAAATAAATACACACATTACTAATCAAAATCACCTTTCAATTAGAGAGAAGTCAATAAGATTTAAAATGGAAAACAAAGTGGATACCTGTCGAGGAGTTTCCAACTTTTTACGAAGATCCTCAGAACAAAGATCATAAACATCTAACTCCAGAGGATAATCCACTTTCTGTGATGAGCAAACATAATTATGGACAAATAATATATTACTGCTAAGAAAGCAAACTAAAACTTGCAAGCAAATTCATTTCTTCGACCTCCTCCCCCAGTCCCCCCACCCCAAAAAGGGGCTAAAAAAAAGGCATTACCCGCAAAATCTTAGCCTTTTGGTTGGATTCCCTCTTCCAGAAAAAACGGACAAACTGAACAGTCAAGTACCTTCAAAAAGCACAATTAAAACCTCTCGAGTATGAAATAAACAAACATGTAATATCAAATTTACTTGATCCAAACTTCCAAACTTCAGTAAGACCCTTGAAGAGCCCAAAAGTTAAATTATAATATCAAGTTAATCCTATGGTCTAAAAACTTGAATAACAATATTATAACAGATACACTTTGATATTAAGAGTCAAAACTAAGCATTGTTGCTTGACATTGAGCACTGTCAATAACAAAAAAGAACAACAAATACTTGCTTTTCTTTCACTTTAAATTGAACGCATAATCTTGGCAGTCTCAATTTTGCATATACCAGAACCACTCAAATAAAACCTTAGTAAAACTTGGATAGTTTACTATTATGGCTAGTCTTTTTTTTATTATTATTATTTCTTCCTTCCACAGGAGTGGAGTGATTGTTTCCTTCCCTCACCACTGCTTTGCCACCATAACATCATCTTCAAAACCACATTTCCATTCATCTTTCATGTTAATCTCTTGGTTTTTCCGATCAACTTTCTCCATTACTCCCACCATCACTCAAATCTGACTTTCACTCTTTTCCTGATCCACTTGTAAGAGCCTAACTACTTTAAATGTCCATATGCAGCATACATATAAAATCATTAAATTACAGCATAGGCTTAAGTTTCAAAATATTTCATGAAGTTTTCACAGATTAGCAGGAGCCTTAGCACAAGTCATGCCACATAACTTGCTTGCACATAGTGCAATTTTCCTTTAAAAATGCAGTAGCACAAAATCGTATGATATTGCAGAAGATTAAAGAAACCAATATGAAGAAAAGATGAAAATAAAAAGAAAAATCTACTTTGGCAGGGCATTGATCCGAGATTCCTTCAAGTAGATTGCACTGCGACCCAAAGCAGGGGAAGCCTTTTCCAACTCTGATTTTAAGCCCTACAAAACTTAGCTAAATTAATGAAAGCTCCCAGGTCTGTTCAGTAACTAACAGCAAGGAGAAACTAATCCAAAGGAAAAAAAAATTAAGAACCAATAAGTAATTCTGTAGGAATCTGTAAGACTCAGTACCCTATAGTTTAGGGGTAGTCTATAGTTTGGGGGCACCGGTAGTACTTTTGCCAAGAAATAATGAACATAATTAACATTTTTTGGCAATCAGAAATCTACTATTTTATTGCACTTGCAATGCTGCAGCAGTTTATCATTCAGTTTCACTTGAACAAAATAACTGGTAAAAGCTAGAAGTGGTGTGAGGAAGAGGAAGGAAGGTGAGAAGAGAAGGAAAAGAGACCAAATCACAAAATATCCAGAATGGGAAAGCTAGTAAAGTAAAAGAAACCATAAAACAGTTGTAGACTTGCTGGAAAGAATTTCTTCAGTGAATAATAATCAAACTACTGTAAGAAGCATGAAGATCTTAAAAACTGTATTATATCTATAACACTTACATGCTTTAGTCCTTCATGCAAATGGTTCACTTCCTGTGATATGTGGCATTTAAGTGAGTAAACAGATTCCGTTTCTGAGCTTTCTTCATTACTCTCTTGGCAATGCGTCCTAGAAATTCATCACTTACCGAAGATAAGTACAATAAATGGGAAAAATATCTGGACATTTTTAAAGCGTTTTAATTGACTCAGGAAAAATTTGGTGGGTTTACCTGCTAATAAGCTCTATGCCAAAAAGAGCCTTCACATCATCAGGAATTTCACTGGAAAGTATTATATAAATTATTTAGTAAAGTTATATTCATGGAAGAAGGCACATCGTTGAAAAATAAACAAGCAATACACAGTGCAGGGGAGCTTTTATACACAATGAAACTCCATTATAACCTAATTTTTATCCAATAGCTAGTGTGGAAGACAAAAGAATGAACAGTGGAATTCAACCATTCATGCCAGCTTTTCTATGAAAAGTAACAGTTCAAAGATAGTCAAGCAATTACAGTTCAATAGCTTAGCAATAGAGAGAAAATTACCTTGATCCAGAGGACCTGAGAGACTGAGAAAGTGTGTAAAGAAGTTGTGTCCAACATTCTTCAGCATCCTATTAGACATGAAAAGAATTAACATTTATGCAAGCTGATTTAAGCAGTAAGGTAAATTCCACAAAGTTAAATGTAATTTATAAACCTGCTGCATGAACACCCCATTATGCAGCTGGCCAAATTGAGGATACTTTTTCCGCAATACCTGGTAAAAGAGATGGCAAACTAAGACAATATTATTTCTCCACTCCATCCCCCATTTTTGAGTGGGGCAGGAGCAGCATAACTATGCATTTATCTAGATCTATATACACACAAACAGATGCACACACACACATATATATATATATATCATCATCATAGAGAAGGAGAGCATGCAACAACAGAGTCAGACAACAAGATATCCCCTCAAAAGGAACGTTAACAGAAAAAAAAGATGTTAACAAAAATGTATGTGTCTTCTTCAAGTTATCTGACACTTTAAATTCAATACCATGAACATAATAATTCAATCTAACTAAGAATACATCACTGATCCACTACATGAACCCTACAAAAATACAGATCCTAAGTTCTCCTAGCTCATATACAATTGATTTCTCAGATTTATTACATATATTACTATAGAACACAGTGATTACTTTTTAGTATAATATACTTTATCTTTCAACTCAAATCCTGATGCATCAATTTGAATCATAACAGTACTTGAGATATACATAATACACAATACTAGTGGCATGCTACATGCTAAAGGTCATGTTCCTTTTTTTAACTTTTAATTTATTATTAAATATTTAAATTTTTAGTAAAAGTTACTGTAACTAGTTTTTTTATAGTAAATTTGTGAGACCAAAAACACCAAAAGCTCCCAAAACCATATTAGTATAGATACTATGAAACCACAATATTTGAAGCTTCAAAAAGTATATGATCTTTGCAAGACCTTTTAAAAATTATATAAATCGGCAGATTGATTGTATAACCAAAATAAAAAACGAACCATCCAGAACTGCATGGGCGCCACAGGCTTAACACTTTTATCAAGCTCATTAAACAGGTCACGGGTTGCAATGGTCAACATGTGAGAAGACTGATCAACATCATTGTTTCGCCCAGAATGAGAGTACCTGGTTCCAAGAAAGTTCAGACATTGTTCATCACATTTCAAACACATACGGAAAAGAAAAGGTTTATCTAAGTCTCTTCAAAAAGGACTTACTTGATCAAAGCTGATTTCAACTCTGGTACAGAATGGAGACATTGCAATGTTGAGTTCATATAACAGGTGTTTCCCAAATTGAAAAGACCAGCAGAATGTCCCTGCAAAGTACAATTAATACCTCCACCCGAAAAAAATAAATATTTGGAAATTAAAACTGAAAAGCATTATTCTCATTAAACCACAAGTTAAATGTAATATAGTTTCAAAGTAAATAAGCAATCTCAAAGTACTTTGAACAAAGAAGTCCAGCTGATTAGAATATTTTACTTACTATATATGATTTTTCAGAAAAAAAATTAAAATTAAAATTCCATCACTAGGCAGCAACTAACCAAAACCGAATCAGTTACCTAAAATTTTTAAAATCTACAGTCTCATTAACCTAATCACTGAGTTTGCAAAATTGGAGACGCCCAAGGATATAAATCCTGCTATAGTGTTTAAGATTCCTTCGAAAAGTTGCATTGTGATCACAATAGGAGAAAAGATGCCTAAGGCATGACTTGAAAGCCTAACGTATTAAGCATCATCATTTCTACACCATTTCCCAAACAATACAGAAAAAAAGTTACTGCGTAAGCGGGGTGGAAATGGGCCACAAATGAAACTTTTCATTTTAGATCGTTTTTGGTCATTAATAGTTAGTTAAAATATTCAGTTAAGCAAAGAAAAAGGGGCCACAATCGGTCCTTTTATCAGATTTAATAATTTATTGGCAGGAGAGCAAGTAAGACAGCTTTAATTTGCTTTACAAAAGAACAGTCTATTTTGAACTTGCTTCCAAGTTCGATTTTGTTGTATATGACAATAATATAGTGGGGACAAAAGTTTGAAAACAAAGAAAGAAAAAAGATGGCCAATACAAAAATTTATATCTGCCTAGAAGCTAATTAACCATGAAGATTGATTTACAGTCAAGCCGTGTGTGCATGTGTACATATGGGAAGAACTATTCTGCAATTCATGAAATGACATGAATATACAGAGGAAAAGAGTTGATACTCACTACAGCAACTACTTGTTCTTCTTCAGGAAGATCTTCAACAAAAACAGGTCCCTTCTCTGGAGACTTCACAATTTCATCTGCAGTCCCCATCATCATAAGCTTTTGACCCTGCAAAATTAGATAATGTGGATCATTGAGTAAAAGAATATATTAAATGTAATTTTTGTTTAAAGAAAAGAAAGAAATAAGTATTAGAAAACTGCATTCTAAAACCACTCACAGCTTTCACCCCTAACGTTGACCAATCAGCATCATCCTGCATTCCCAAAAGCAAATTATTTCAAATGATTCAGTAACCCATTCAGTTCAATATATGATAAAGGTATCTTCACTACTATCTACTTACCTTCAATAAACCACCCTTGACCATAATCTTTTGCCTCTCAGGAGGGACCCCAGTTAGATCATACAATTGGCACTTGAAAACATAAGGAGGTTGACTAGTATCAAGTTCTACATCTTTAAACGTCTCCTTTTGCCATTTTACACTCACTGCAGAGAAAAACACAGCACAGCAGTGAGTAATGGATGATAAACTTATTAAGATTACAACACATTAAAAACATATCAGAAAATTGGGCAGAAGCTCATTCAATAACATCAGAGGCAATTCAATCTTGAGGGAAAACTAGAGCCCCCAAGGTCAATACAAGGTAGTCAAAGGCGAAAGGCGTCCCTAAGGCACAGCGCCAAGCCCCTAAAATGCCTATGGCCAAAGGCAATAGGAAGGCACATGACTGAGTGAACTAAGGCACTATAATAAGAAACCAATTGCTAAAAATATTCTAATGAACAAACAAAAAGAGATGTGAGTTTGTAACAACATTTGAAATATAAATTAACTATTATAAGTTCTAATATAATAATCACCATAGTCATTAAGGAATTGGAGTTATATATATTAAACTGTAAAGCTAAAAGTTCACCAGAAGTGTAAAACTAAGCTGTTAGACTATATGTAGTACCCATGGAAGCTAAGGCAAACAAAACACACAGTTCATTCAAGTCCAAAATATTCAAAACAGAATTGAACTAAAGAAGTAACCTGAAATTAATTTTAAACATCTGATTCTGAACCGTCAGATTCAGATCCATAATAGTCATTACATTCTTTTCCTCCTGCACTATAAACCTACTAGGGTGAGCTTTCAATTTTAAAGAGTCAAGGAATATTTGTTTGTCTTTGGCTGGGCTTCTTATCACTTCAGCAAGGTGTCTAAGGTGCTTGCCTCACTCACAAAAGGGCACACATTGCGCTCACCTTGTTGGAGCCTGAGAGATGCCATTGCCTCACAAAGTACGTGAGGCATTGACCTCAAATGGCGCCTCCCTTAGGAGGGGGCCTTTAACAACACTGGGTCAAGTATCTTGCTGTCATTCAAGATGCCATCCAGCCCACAGAAAACATACAAAAATCCAATGAATTTAACATGTTAATTTGGCTACAAGGATAGGCAACTAAAAATTGACTGAAGAGAGTGAAACTTGGAACATCAATTCAGTAGAACCCCCAAAAAATTGCTGTTGCAACATGTACTTATAATTTCTGGAAAATATTGTTTCCTTTCCTAATCCCAAAAAAGGTTAGAAGAAAAAATTTCTATTTATTCCCTCCTAAATCAAACTTTTTTTTCAACTTAAATTCTTAAGAGTTATATACAGAAATACCAAGTCATGTTTGATGCTAATAATCTTCTAGAGACAAATGTCACAAAGCATATAAGATATTTTAGTTTGAGTGTCACTATAGTCGCTTTTTCCTACAATAGTTTTGCATTTAAACTAACTTAAATGCAGCTGCCAACTAAAGCTTCTCTCCTCAGACATCAGATTACACAATTTGAACCTAACCAAGGAAAGCAACAAGAGTAATAAATCACGTGTCCAAGCTAACCCAAATAACAGAATATCAAGAGATTCCAGAAATCAAGCTCAAACCGATCCTCCGTAAACTTAGATTCATTATCGATAATCTATCCACACAGTAAGCAAACAGGGGAACACCCCGCAAGCAAATTCCCAATGAGCCGTCTCTCTGATTTCCAATACACGGCAAAAATCAGAGCCCGATTGAACCGAAATATCGAACGCACGACAGCAGAAGCAGTAGTAGGCTTTAAAGCATTCATAGAAAGGACTTCAAATAATAATAATAATAAAAAAATTTCAAATCGTGCCCTCCATAGGATGCGTATGAAATAGCAAAATTGGGGATTGAAAATCGAGGTGAAGACGCGGACTGACCTGTAATCATGGCTGGAGAAGTGATGTGGTGGAAGGATGAGAAAGCGAGAAGAGTTTTGTGAAGAACTTGGCTTGAAGAGAGGGCAAAGAGAAGAAGCGAAACGTGTAGAAAGAAAGCGGCTTCGTTCGTGGAGAGAGAGAGAGAGAGAGAGAGAGAGAGAAAGAGGCTTCCTTATAATTTATAAAGGAGGAGTCCAAACTCGAAGCCCAATTCATATCTTGAGGATCGGGTAAAGCTAAAGGTAAATAGTAATGAAACAGTACAAGGCCAACTCATCGCTCTATCAATCAACAACGTGCCTCCCTTGGACCAAGCTTGGACCCATTAGTCCCATATCCTATAATATATTTCAAGTTTGGGTAATATAATTTTGCCCAAACTACAATTTTAGTACCTTATTTTTAGGGTAAGTTGCAGTCTAATCATTTATTTTTTTTCCTTACGATTTTCGTCTTATGTCTTTCCAAAAAATTTTACTTTTTGGTCCGAACGACTGAATGTGACTATATCTCTCTTGTTTGAAGTCTACTTGCAACGAGTTTAGAGTCATGGGTTATTCTTGACGAGTACTTCAACAAATAATGTCAAATTGAGTTTCAAAAGTGGGTTTATCATTTTATTTTAAAATGAAGAAATTGGGAATATCTCTCTCATTTTGAATCTGGATTGTGACGAGTTCCGAGCTATGTATTACTCTTAAGGTACGAGTTCTTCTTTTATCAGTTGGGAGCGTCAACAAATGAGATTGAATCATATTCAAAAGTGGTTTTGAAAGTTGATAATAGGCCCAATAATTAAATAATATTAGGCCCAATAACTAACCCCAAAGTATGAAGCCCTAGCAGAAATCAAAGAAGACCTCCCTCCTAGAATGGCTCTTTTGGCCATCAAAGGTCACCAAGGCGCCGAAATGGCTCATTTGGCTATCTAAGGTCACCAAGGCGCCGAAATGGCTCCTTTGGCCATCAAATGTCACCAAGGCGCAAAAGTCCAAATCAGAACGTAGTAAAGACAAAGGAGCAAGAAATTAGGAAGCCGTTACCACACCATAAAAGCACAAAAGTAAAGAACTTTGATGGGCAAGCATAAATCAATGAATTAGAGAATACCTCCATCCCAGAATGGCTCCTTTGGCCATCAGAGGCCATCAAGAAGCCGAAGTCCAAATCAAAACGTAGCAAAGATAAAGGAGCAAGAGATCAGGAAGTCGTTACTACACCAGAGTAAAGAGCCTTGATGGGCAAGAGGAAATCTCTCTCGGACAAGACGCCCCTCCTCCCTAAAAGGCTCCCTCTGTCTTAGTATAAAGAAAACCACCATTCACACAAGAAAGATACGCAATCATTCTCACTTACTCACTATCAACTCACTCATAGCAATATCTAACTTAAGCTTCGGAGGTGAATTATAAGGCATCCCCCTTTTCTTCATTGTCTTGCAGGTAACCATTTCTCAAGAGTTACCTCATCTGAACCAGGTAATGACCCCCGGTCAAAACATAGTTCATCAAAAGTGAAACAAAAATTGACAAATTATGGAAAAATCTTTTGGGCCCAATTTGACCTCATTTGCTAACGCTCACAACTATGTAGAAAAATGACTCATCAAAAGTAACCTACAGCGCTGAAGTCGTCGCAATCGAACCCTCTTCTTCCAAGCATCATCAAGTTGTAGTTAAAGAGTCTTTTTCATCTTTCATAAAGACACTCTTATTCGTCTGGGCATCACCACGTTATTGTCGAACTTTCTTCTTTCGGGCATCATCAAGTTGTCATCCAAGAGTATTTTGTCTTTCATAAAGATATAAAGACACCCTTGTTCGTCCGGGCATCACCATGTTGTCATTGAATCCTCTTCTTTCGAGCATCATCAAGTTGTCGTCGAAGAGTCTTTTGTCTTTCATAAAGAAACCCTTGTTTGTTTGGGCATCAACACGTTGTCGTCAAATCCTCTTCTTCCGGGAATCATCAATTATTGTCCAAGAGCCCTTTTCATCTTTCATAAAAGACACCCTTGTTCGTCTGGGCGTCACCATGTTATCGTCGAACTCTCTTCTTCCGGGCATCATCAAGTTGTCGTCGAAGAGTCTTTTGTCTTTCATAAAGACACTCTTGTTCGTCTGAGCATCACCATGTTGTCGTCGAACCCTTTTCTTCAGGTCATCATCAAGTTGTCGTCAAAGAGTCTTTTCTCTTTCATAAAGACACTCTTGTTTGTTAGGGCATCACCACGTTGTCATCGAACCTTCTTCTTTCGGTCATCATCGCGTTGTTGTCAAACCCTCTTCTTCATGGTATCACCAAGTTACTATTGAAGAGCCTTTTTCGTCTTTCAAAAAGACACCATTGTTCGTCTGGGCATCACTACGTTGTCGTTGAACCCTTTTTTTTCGGGCATCATCAAGTTGTCGTTGAAGAGTTACTTCCCGCATCGTCCTGATATCACCAAGTTGTTGACGATGCAGTCTCATCCGAATAACTCCAAGTTATTAATGAGTCATCTCTAATACCTAGTACTCTTAGGTTTCGCCATGCGAAGCTTGAGAATTTGAAAGACACTTGCTACATCCCCGTTCTAGAGTGGGAAGAAAGACATTCTCATGTTCATTCATGTATACGTGCAAAATCAAGCTTCTTTTGGACCAAAATGCGTGTTCTTTTTCTTTACTTATTCTTAAGCAACGACCCTTCAACTAGTTCTTAGTATCTCTGCATAAGAAACAAGTGAAGAGGCAACTATAAACACTGCATTCGGTCTGGGCCAATTTTGTAAATAAATAAAATTTTAGGTTTTTTAAATTGAAAAACAAAAATAAAAAGAAAAAAATAGCAAAAAGAGAAAAGGACAATGGTGAAACCCAAACTTCAATGGCCCAAGTCCTTATATATGGAATCATTCTCACCAAAGCATCACTTTTATATCACCCTAACAAAAAAAAAAGAAGGAAAAAGAAGCAAAGCATCAAGACATTAACTCTTCACTCAAATCTCTTGGATCCACTTTCATGAGTAGACCTGCTCATGTGCCTATGGACTACTTGGCCTATCAACTATCCATTAAATAAAAATGAGTGTTGCGCCTATAAATGAGACATACCCATAAAATACCCAGATCCGTAAAATAGCTCAATTATTACTCAAGTATTACTTGAGAGTTGAGACTACCTAAATTAGTGAAATAACTTGGTCCCTAATCCCTAGTTCATCTATCACTACCAATTTCTCTATGAGGTTAATTTCATTTTGATCATCAAGTTATTTTGTATTCTGTTTTAGTCCTCAAATTAGGATTTAGTTTATCTTTTATTCTCTCTTCATTTCACAAAATTTTTGCAATTCAGTCCAAATTCAAACTGTAACAGTCCCAGTGATAAAAAATTAAATCCAGATCAGTCCCCACAGATGAAATTTAGTCACATATTAGTCCAAACGTGCGAAAAATAATTTTAGTTCAGTCCAAAATGGAAACAATCTAGAAAATTACAAACTGGTGCAGACATGCAGAAAATAATTTCAGTTCTCTACGAAGCAATCCAGAAAATTACATATTGGTGTAGACATGGAGAAAATAATTTTAGCTCAATCCAAAACAGTCTAGTAAATTATAGATTGGTGCAGACATGCAGAAAATAATTTCAGTTCAGTCTAGAACAGTCCAGAAAATTACAAATTGGTGTAGACATGCATAAAATAATTTCAGTTCAGTCCAAAACAGTCTAAAAAATTGCAGATTGGTGCAAACATGCAGAAAATAATTTCATTTCAATCCAAAAAATCCAAAAAAAATACAAATTAGTCCCGAATCTTTATCAAAATAGTCATCCAACAAAAAAAACTGAAAATCTTTTTCTTGTTTTCGTCTTCCGGGCAACCCACACAAAATATTTGTTTGAGGACACATTTGCAATATATTTATTACTACAGGTTTTGCGTGCATGTAAAACAAATGAAGGACTAATTCGTTAACTCAGTAAAAAAGAAGGGATCAAATAATAATTTTTCTCTTATTATTAATTTTGTACTATAGGTTTAAAAAGTGGACGACCAGAAAGAGGTGGAGCCATATAATATAAGATTAGTATATTCTATTACTAAATCCTAATTTGAGAACCAAAACAGAACAAAAAAATAACTTGAGGACCTAAAGGAAACTAACTCATAATTTTGAAGGCCAAAATAATCATTTAACTTTAAAATTATTATAAAAATAATAACTTTGGGTTACCCAAGCTGCTTCATGAGCTTGGGTAAATACTTGGCCCATTATATTGAGTATTATTATGTTTTGGCTTGGACCTAGTCCCATACCCATTTACATAAAAGCTCATGGACTTGAGCTAGGGTAGTCCAAGTCTGACCCATGAAGAGGTCTACTCATGAGTCATGACCCAATATCCCAAATAGATGGATAGATAATAAAAGAGTAAACTCCCAAACTGGTCCCCGAATTATTGGGTCGCTGACAGATTGGTCCCTGATTTATGGAAATTGACAAATAGGTCCCCGAATTTTACTAACGTTAGTCAAATTGGTCCCTGAAGCCGTTAACTGCTGACGTGGCACGTATGCCACGTCAGCAGTTGGAAAACTAAAAAAAAAAAA
>QANZ01023570.1:0-14438 GCA_003254925.1 Chamaecrista fasciculata
AGGGCCCCTAGGCGCCTATTTAGAAACAATTCACAACATAGATTGATTCTTGGTTAGACTAAGAATTCGCCTAGTGCATCTATAGAGAGTGAAAAATCGCCAATCCCATACAATCTTGATAATCAAGAACACTTCTTGATTATTCAAGAACCATAGATATAGTTCCCGTTTTCACTTAGGAAGAAGTGAAGGAGGCTAGCACCTAGGCATCTGCCAAACTGCTCGTGTGGATTACTGGTAGAGGAAGGACACACTGTGGACTTCTCAAATTCGCGAATTCGACAAGTCATCGATCAAAACTAGGTAAACATCTTTCCTAAAACTGGTATAAACATAGTTAGTGGATCCTGGAAGGAATCACAGAGTTTGTTTTAATTACGTTTTAGTCCCTGGAAAAATTTTTTATTTTCACCTTCCGCTGCGCTCCCTCTGTGATTTCCCAACAAATGGGACTCCTCCCATTCCATATCTCATATGGTGTCTTCTCAACAGCCTTGGACGGAACACGGTTAAGTGTGAAAGCGGCAGCTTCTAAAGCGTACCCCCAAAAGGATGGCGGAAGATCGGTTTGACTCATCATAGACCGAACCATATCTAANCCCTCTGTGATTTCCCAACAACTTCCTTATGTATCACATACATAAGTTTGCACCTTTTCTTGTAGATTCAATTTTAGAAAAACATTCGGTGGATTTTTTTTTTGTAAAACCAATACATGATCGAAAAAGGTAAAACACGCCAAGCATACATCACATGCACACCAAAATGATTTCAAATCCAAGACTAGCGTGGCTCTGATACCACTGTTGGGAAATCCCCGGGGAAACACGCAGCGGAAAACTTGCGCCCCCAGGAAAATCCCACCCTGAGATCCGCTAGCTGAATTTAAAACCAGATACGAAAAGTGTTATACCTCAGGCTTTCAATCGGATTGGTGATACTGGTGAGTCTAGAAGTCCGTCTCCACGTCCTTCCTCTACCGGTGATCCACATGAGTCAAGCTGATCTTCCGCCTTCCTTTTGGGGGCATGAATCAAAATGTGCTATATTTTCACGCACTGCCAGACTAATAAAATATCTGAAGGTGATTGCATCCACCACATGAAAATATATTTCCACATAATCTATGCTAGTCATTTGAGAAAACCCTTTTTGCACAAGTAGAGCGTTATATTTTATGAAGCACAAGTCAGAGTCTTTTGAAATGTTCAAAAGATTTCAAAATGAAGAAGAGAACCAACTTGACAAGAAAATCAAAGTCCTTCGATCCGATCGAGGAGGCGAGTATTTGAGTCAAGAACTTATTGATCATCTTAGAAGTTGTGGAATAGTTTCACAACTTACTCCCCCTGGAACCCCACAGTGGAATGGTGTTTCTGAGAGGAGGAATCGAACTTTATTAGATATGGTCCGATCTATGATGAGTCAAGCCGATCTATGAACAGTTTCCCGAACACGAGGTGCTAGCCTCCACGCCTCTTTCTCCAAAGAGACTCGGGATCCAATCTACAATTTTGGATTCAGGAACTCCTTCTCTGAAATCCTGGTGAATGGCGCCATAGAGAATTAGACAGCAACAAAACTCCTTTTGTTCTTCTTCTTCTCTAAAAACCCTAGAAACCCACAACTTTCGATAACTCTTCTAACCCCTTAGAAGAAAATCGACTTCTCTCTCTAGGAAGGTGGGTGGCGAAATTTCTCTCTCTACAAGGAGGAAAATCGACTTTGCTAGGCAAACTTAGGGTTTTCTCAATTATGCATCAATTGGCATGAATTATGGAGGTAGGCGACTTTGTGGGCTTATATTTACTAAAATTACAGTAATTTTATAAATATAAAATCCATGATATTCTGATAATATCATATCTTTAAGACTTGAATATCTAATTAAAATATTACTAGAATATCTTAATTCAAATTCAAATCCCTAACTCATAGAATCAAATTGAAGATCAAATCTTCCAATGGGACCCACATGAGCTAGGCGCCTAATGCTCCTCCATTATTGAGAATTTTATAAATAAAAAATAACTCCTAAAATTAGGAAGTCATAACCAACTTATTTTATCCCAAGGTTTTTGAATTAAAATATTACAATAATATCTTTAATTCAAATTTTGAATTCTGAATTTAAATTCTTTATTGAATTAAAATAATACCCCAATATCTTAATTCAAATCTAGAATCTCAAATTCAAATTCAAATTCATGACTTAAATCAACAAAACATTTTTATTATTTAAAACATCAAATAATGAGGCGCCATCCTCAATGCTAAATATTAGGGAATTTTATAAATCAATAATCTCATAACTTTTAGGAATTATTTAATTTATTATTTCCCAATATTTAAATTGCAAATAATTAATCTCTATTAATTATTTACCAATTATTTAAAGCTGTAGAAAATTTAAGACAAGACATAATGTCCCAGACATTTCCTCTGTGTCTTAAATTAGGCCACGTAGTGACCCACGAATTACCCTAATTCGTGTCCCTTAAAAGGTGTGTTCTAATCCTGCTCGTGTGTGACCCAGCAGGCCCCACGTGAAGTTGGCAGTAGGTCATCCCTATGTCCTACAAGTCGTGAGCGGACTCTAGCAAGCCATCACGACTACCCAAAACACGTGAGTTGATCGATCGTTACCAGAACCGATATTAACCTTCGTACGTCCTAGGCACCGACCCTATTGTTCTGCGATATCTTGGTCATGGATCAGGCACGGGAAAGTCATCCATGATCCAAACCTTTACTTTCTCGATCTCCTTGAGTAAGTCCCAATATCTAGCATGGCCATGCATTTTCCTGGACAGACTCATCGAGGGCGCCAGTAAGATATCTCCCAACTTAATGGGGAACAAAATCCCAATTTTGGTCAGTCCACATTCCTCAGCACGACAATCAACCAGACCCGTACTTAGCCCTTATGGCTACCCTGCTACGGGCAACGTTAGACTAAGCCAAAGTCTGACAACTGCAACGCCGGAATAATGATGACCTCAGGTCTAAGGCGTCGTGACAGGCGTACAAGAGAGGCAAGCTGATGACTAAACCCATGCAGGACTCTCCGGGTCAGTCCAGCAACTCGTAACCCCTTACGTAGTTGCACCATGACTCTCATTCCAGCATCTAGTGCGTGCATCCCTATGCACTGAGGTCATGTTGATCTTAGTTCATTTTCGCTCCCACGAAAACAATTGATCAGGGACAAATTTAGATTAATTATCGTATAATTAATCACGGATGTAATCACAGTAAACATGCTAATAATGTGAAAACCATTAATTTATCTCTATAAATTAATCCATATGTTCATAACATACATCAAAAGGATTGGCCCTAGGGCACAATTCCTATCAATATGTGTCCTTCTAGCTGCTTCGATGTATAATACTTTTAGTTGAGCTATACATATACTATATTATCTTTCAACAATACAGTTGATATATTTTCCTGTAAAGGAAAATTACACATCGAAAATTACACATCTTCTGGATGTGTTGAGTTAGTATATAATCTCAATAAAATAAACTCTTGACTTACCTTATAGTTGATAATATTTATTTATATCTAACAATCTTACAACCATTGGGGTTACTCAATGGAAGTGCTTTATAACTTTAAATAATCTCAAATTTTCACTAGTTAAGTGCTCGATCTACAGGCCGAGACAAAACTTTGATTTTCTAAACTTTTTCATCTTTCTTTAAATAATATACTATATTTTGGAGCTCTTCAGGAGTTCTCACAATATTTGAATCATCAACATACACATTAGTTATCACACATTTTGATTCATGTCTCCTAATGAAAATACATGAACAAATTGGATCATTTTTATATCATTCATTCAACAAATATATTCATTGAGACGAATGTATCACATATCTCTATCATTTCGACCTATTGAAGGACAAACATTGAACAATTTTTCGAGAAAATCTCGCATGCTTATAGTGATTTAAATGCTCAAGGATTTTCATGTGAATTTCATTATTCAGTAAGCTATAACATATAACCACATTAATTTAATGCATATCAAGCTTTTCACGCACTGCCAGACTAATAAAATATCTGAAGGTGATTGCATCCACCACATGAAAATATATTTCCACATAATCTATGCTAGTCATTTGAGAAAACCCTTTTTGCACAAGTAGAGCGTTATATTTTATGACTTTATTTTGCTCATTTCGTTTTCTCATAAAAGTTAATTTGTACCCCACTGGCTTTATACCTTCAGGTGTTTGGACTACAGGTCCAAAAACTTCACATTTTTCAAGTGAAGCTAATCTTGCTTGAATTGTATCTTTTCATTTTTGGCCAATTATTTTTCTTTCAACATTCTTCGACAGCTTCTAGTTAAAAATCCTCATTTATTTTCGTTGCAACATTATATGAAAAATTGTTTTCGACAATAATATATTTTCGATTCCACTTTTGACATAACTTATCGAGATCTCTTCATTATCATTCTCATTATAATTCTCAGGTACCTGATCCTCCTTTGAGGTTTCAACTTTCATGATTAGTTATGTCTTAGATCTCTTCAGGAGAACCTACCTCCATAATATGACCATCTTGATTATTTGCTCCTTTCCTCTTTTTAGGAAATTTTATCTTTGGAATCGATTGGTCTTCCACGTTTCAATCGTGGTTTACTTTCATCTGTACTATAATAGATTGTCCTGCTGGGACATCAATTTAAATTGGAGCATTTACAGCTGGTATATAAGATTTTATAAATCTTCTAAGGTCAGTAAATGCGTTTGGCAACCGATTGGTAATATTTTGCAAATGAATTATCATTTGAACTTCTGGTTCATATTGCTTTATTCGAGGATCTAAATGAAATAAATACAATAATTCCAATCATTTTTCTTTACCAACTATTCACTTTCTCCCCCTAATGTTGGAAATATTGATTTATCATAATGATAATAACCAAATCTTGCTATAAATAAATCTCCAATCATTGGTTCAATATACTTTATTATAGAAGGAAATTTATATATATCCAACATATTTTGCTCCCCACATATGAGGACCCATCTTTGTGCATTGTGGTGGAGTAATTGGAACATAATCGCATATTATAATTGGGAGAATTTATAATGAATTCTTTTTCTGATGCATATAAATAGCATATCACTGTGCTAAAACAGTGTGTTCTGTTCTCATAAGTACTGGTCTAGCTATCAACTGGAGGCATTTAATAAATGATTATGCTATACCATTTTATATATGAACGTAAGCTTCAAGAGGTTCAACTTTTGTCTCAATAAACATATAATAGTCATTAAAAACTTGAGACATAAACTCATTAGAATTATCAAAACAAATTATCTTAATAACACAATCTGGAAATTATACTCTTAATGAAATTACTTGCACAAGTGTTCTTCGCAAATACCATGTTGCGAGTTGATAATAATTACACATGCGACTATATTATTGTAGATGCATCTATAAAATATTTTATTGGTTCGCATGGTGGGTGAATGAGCTCAATCCCAACTTTAACTAGTGATGCTTTGATAATTAATTTCCTTCGAGAACAAATAATATTAGAGAATTCTTTTCATTGAAGAATCTTCTGGTTCTACAATGGATGCTCTTATGCAAATTCTCAATAATTTTAGCATCATTATTAAACCAACATGACCCAACCGGTCATACTAAATAATAAAAGTATTTAGAACTAGTAAACTTCTGGTTTACCATAACATGCATAACAATTATGCTAATATTTAATTTGTGTAGTACAAAATAGAGGGAAAATGTGGATAACATTTCATATATATTTTTGCCCATCACAATCCTAGTGAGATAAACATATTATAATTTTTTATCTATTGTAGTCTCATCAACTCTCAATATGATAGTCAATTTTGCTTGACAAGTTTCTCTGAGACTTACTGCATAATAGTGCTTCTTATAGCCAATTTCGCCCATAACATGCATATTACATTGACCTTTTTCATATCATTTAATTAATTTTGTACTAACACATCATTTGCTTCTTTCTTGACAATAAAAATACATTTTATCTTTTAATATAGCATGCATTGCAACACTGTCTACAAGACATATATCTTCATTCATATTAAATTTACTGTTAATTTAGGAACATTTATAGTTTTCATTAAAATAAATAATATCATAATCCAAAATATTAGATTAAAAACATCAAGTAGATATGATAAAAACATAATATCATTTTCTATTTCTCATGCCATGATGATACTCAAAGCACTAATAACATCTAAATATATAATATCAAGGAGGCATTCATAGTTATCATTTTTAATTTATAGAGAATTATTTTTACACTGATAAATTTATTACATAATTTAAATTATATAATCAATACTTTCTATATACAAAATAATATTGTACAAAAAGAAATATATATTCACATCAAAGTTTGCAAATTGATATAGAGATTCATGACAATTTCAAATTAATTTTTGACATAATATCATTATTATTTCTTAAAAGATGCTATATCACTAATATTATCATAAATATCATGTATGCCAATATAGATTCATACACATATTTCATAAAAAATATTGATACTAACCTTCGGGGCTACTAATTAAAATTTCAATATATGAAAAATAAAGCATATAACAAGATAAAATAAACAAAAAACGTAAATAAGTTAATCAAGGGTTTAGTTCTTCAGGAACTACCTCACATTCTTTTGATATAGTTCTTCAAGAACTCAATAAGTTAGTCCTCAATAAGAACCCAATAGGTACACAAATTAGTCCTCAAAAGGCTTAGTTCTTAGGGAACTATCTTATATACTCCATTGATGTAACTCTTCAAGAGCTCACCCTCAAATCATATTATTATCATCTTTATTATTTTTACTTTATATACAAATGAGTCCTCTTTATGTAGGACTTAATGATGTAACTTATGGTCTACTAATTACATCATGAAAATGAGAAGTTATAGACCTTTATGTACACTAATGGAGGAAAAGTTACACCTTATATTTAAGGGTCATAAAGAGACATTACACATGAGAGAAGAATGACAAAAGTCATTTATCTTAACATCTTGTCATATTATCATCATCATCTCTACTAGAGATATAAGGTGGAAAAAATTTTCTCAAATCAATTCACACCACAAATTTCATCTCCATCTCATAACAATATAAAAATTCATATATTAATATTAGTCTTCAAGACTATTAATCCACAATCTCATGATTTTTTATAACTATATAATTGCCACTCATAATAATTCTTCAGGATGAATTAACAATTAGCCTTCGGGGTCAATAATAAACAATCTCTCAATTGAAAATGATAAAATAGTGAATTGTATGATAATCAACTCATCTATGAACTATTAGCCTTCAAGGTTATTATTGGACAAATTATTGCTTTAGGCAAATTACCAATATGTGCAACAATCCTTCCATGCACTTATTTTTTGCAAATAATATGGCTTCAGGCCATCTAAAATATTTTTAATAATTTATCAATATATATTGACTCATAACCTTCAGGGCTATTGTCAGAGTACTCTCAATACTCACAATTTTTTATTTTATTAATCTACCAAATGATGATAATCTAATCAAATGGTGATATGGCTTTGAGCCATATGAAACTTTTCATCTTCAAAGATGTAAGATAATAATAAACTTATATATAAAATATATGTTAAACAAATTTTGAACACAAATAACTTAATGTAAGAACAAAAGTATCTTTCCTTACAAAAACTTCTTACCTTGAGTTTATCATGATGAAAAGAGAACTTGAAGATCTTACTCAAATTTGACAGAGACTCGTGCTGATAACATGTTATAAAAATAATATATTGGAGAGGTAGAAGGAGAATAAGAAGTAGAAGAATAGAAACAAGATGAAGAGAGAATATGATCATTCACTTGATGGAGGTCCCTTCAACACTTGTGGACATCACCTATTTATCGGACTTGTAAGGGTAACCTTCAACCAAGAATTAAACATGGTCTTAAGTCCTAATTAACTAGGGGTTACATAATATTCAATTGGGGGTTTTGGGAGTGGTAAGGACATCCACCATAAATTGTTTTATAACAGTTGATATTTTTTGGGGAATATCTATCAGAGTTATTATATAAATAATTCTGAATAGATATATTTTATTTTAATCTCATCCATATTGTTTTTTAATAAATATTAAAAAACAATAACCACACACACGTACGCATGTTTTGGAAAAGAAACAGTTTCATGAGTGCTTAGAGAATGTGGGTGTAAAAGCCAAAAGGTGAAGCGCATAAGTCTCAGAGAAGTGGGAAGAATTCATTGATGAGCAAAATATCATTTTATTTTCTCAGAGAATTCTCTTAACTTCACTTTTGGTTTACTGCGTCTTGCTCCTGTAGGGAGGTGACATTTGCTGTGAACGTGATTCCGAGTTCGTCATCGTGACCGATAACTCGTGTGGGTATCTTGAATAGATATTTCTGGTATGCCCAAATTCTTTCATTGGTATCAGAGCATGAGTTGCGTTTTCTTTTATGGTTGCCATGTTCTTTGCTATTAATCATGTATCATAGCCATGGATGTATGAAATATATGTTCATTTTTTTTAAATTATTATTTGCTATAGTGCTCCCATTGTATGTGTTTAATTAATAGAATATTCTTGAATTTGTGATTCTCAATGCACATGGTGGGACGGATCATAGTGTAGATATTCGTTCTTTTTTTTTTTATATATGTATGTGTGAAATTTTCGTTTTTTGAAAATGCGTTTTCAGATCATGAAAATTGTACCTCTGTGTAGAGCACGGAAAAACAAAAAATTTGACATAAAATTTATGCAAAAGGGAGTTTGGATGATATAGTTATGGTTCCCTGAAGTTCATAACTTGTATCCGATTTTGCTAAAACAGTCTGGCTGAAGGTTGAAGATAACCCCCAGTATAAACGGCATAACTTAGCCGTTTGGAATATTAAATTAAAAAAAAATATTAAAGTAATACTTGCAGAGTAGTTACCCAAGCCCAAACATAATTTATAAATAAATTAGATTATAATAATAATAAAAGGTTAATAGAGGATGGGGCCTAGTTAAGGCCACGTGGCACGTGTGGCCACGTGGCAACTCAGTTGGTTAGCCGGATACCTTCGCCGAAAAGCCGCCGACGTCAGGAAGCCGCTGGAGCAGCGCGTGTCGCCGGTGAAAGTCCCAAAGGTGGCACGTGGATCTCACTCTCCCACAATGCGACCGTGTGTTGCATTTTACAACATTTTTTTTCCGCCACTCTGGCTTCTAGAGGCGCGTGGCAGCGCGTGTGACGTCCAAATGAGGTGCCGTTTGTCTCTAAAAAATTGTAAAATCGAAATCTTCATTTTGATATATAATTCGATATATTTCAAAATTTAATTCGGGTATGTTTTGGTGATTTTTTGTGTATTACTTATTTTTTAAATTATTTTCATGAGTAAATAAATGAAAATTTTTACACTTAAATAAAGAGAATTATAATTTTATTATTTTTTTGACCAAGAATACTATAAGTATAAGACATTCTATACATTCTTTGTGCAATAAACTTGGCAATAAAATCTTTGTTGTGGCTCTCTTATAGAGAAGACGAATAATAATGTGGGACGGATTTGTCACAGACCTTAGAATGGCGACGAAGAACATTATTGCCGAACTTAACAAAGGGGAAAAATTGAATGGGGATAACTGGGATATCTGGCATCGCAAGGTTCAATACATCTTCGAAGAGCAAGATGCGATTGAACCACTCACCAATGTTTTGGTCGAACCCGAGGAAGGGAATACTGCCCAACATAGGAGAGACCTAGAGGCTTACCAAGCTTGGAAGAAGAAGAATAACATTGCGAGGATCACTTTTTGAGTGCGATGGTTGATGACTTGATGTGTGAGTTTGAGACTCACAGGACTGCTTAGGCTATGTGGATAGCCCTGAAAGACATGTTTGGTGGTACCTCTACCACCAAACTAAGAAGGTTGACGATAAAGTTCGACATCTATAAGCTGAAGCCAAACAACCCCATCAAGCAACATCTGAGGGAGATGTCTAACATGGTTAGAGAATTGAAGGAAGCTGGCCATGTACTTTCTGATGAACAACAAGTTCAGGCAGTAATCAGATCGGTCCCAAGCAGTTGGGAGCAGATGAAAGTCAATTTAACCCATAATGAGAACATAATCACTTTCAGTGATGTAGCTAAGCACTTGGAGCTTGAAGATGAATGCTTGGAGGCTTACAAATCCTCTGGACAACCCTACTACACTGAAGCTGCTAGCTCCTCCCAAAAAAAGCCCGATTTCAAGAAGGGCAAAGGGAATCAAAAGAAAGGGAAGAAGGGCGGCTTCCAGCCAAAGAAAGGGAACAAAGGAGGTAAGAAGAAGTTGGACCTGAAGAAGGTCAAATGCTTCGCTTGCCAAAAGATGGGCCATTCGCACGCGACTGTACTAAACAGGCCGATGGCGAAAAGGTATTTATGAATTATGTGAATTCACATCTTGCATTTGTTTCTAGTACTGTGTTTCTAACAGAACCTATTTCCTTTTCTTGGATTATTGATTCAGGCTCCACAAACCATGTAACGAGGGATCGATGATCCTTCATCGAGTATCGTCGATTGCCTCAACGAAGCAGGTGGCTTTACATTGGAAACAACGCGAGGGTCGAAGTTAAAGGTGTTGGCACCTGTCAATTCTCTTTGCGTGGTGGAAAGATTTTGACTCTTCAAGATGTTCTTTATGTTCCAGACATTCGACGGAACTTGATATCTGTTAGATCTCTTTTGAAATTAGGGTTTAATTTAAACTTTCATGAAAGAGTTGTAGACATTTTGAATAACTCAGTTTATTATGGTTCAGCTTTTCTATTTGAGAAATTCTTCGTTCTTGACATTGTTGGGGATTATAATTATAATGAATGTTTTGTTATTTCTTCCAATGTTGTTGATATGAATACTTGACATGCTAGATTAGGACACATTAATCAAAATCGCATGATTAAACTAGCTAAAGAAGGGCTATTAGGTGCCATTCCCAATATGGAAATGTCACTTTGTGAAAATTGTCTAGCTGGTAAAGCAATAAGAAAACCTTTCGGTAAGGGAATAAGAGAGGAAAATCCATTGCAATTAATTCATTCCAACATTTGCGGTTTAATGAGTGTGAGGGAAAGACATGGAGCGTGGTATTTTATTACCTTTATAAATGATTATTCGCGGTATGTTCATGTTTATTTGATTTCACATAAATCAGAAGCTCTTGAGTGCTTCAAACGATACATTAATGAAGTTGAGAATCAAATGGACAATAAAATCAAAGCGTTGCGTACTGACCGAGGTCGTGAATATTTGTCTGACCAATTTAAGCATCTCTATAAAGAAAAAGGAATAATTAGGCAACTAACTATTCCTGGCACTCCACAACTAAATGGGGTTGTCGAAAGAAGAAATAGAACTCTTCTAGACATGGTTAGGTCTATGATGGCTCAAGCAAACCTACCAATTTCATATTGGGGTGATGCTTTGTTAACTGCGACCTTCATACTTAACCGTGTGCCCTCAAAATCAGTCACATCCACACCCTATGAGTTATGGACTGAACGCAAACCAGATTTAAATATCTTACGACCCTGGGGCTCAGCAGCGTATATCCATGACACTTCTCATAAGTATGGGAAATTGGGTCCTAGAGGAAAGAAGTGTATCTTTATAAGATACTCTTCACAATTCAAAGGATACGTTTTCATAGGAGAGAACGAAGATGGAACTGTGACTGAAATAGAATCAAGAGACGCAACATTTATTGAGACTGAGTTTCCTAACAAAGGAGATGTTGACCGTACTGTTTCATTTTATGAGACAGAAGAACAAGACAATGTAGAACATATTGACATACTAGAATCATCTAGGAATGTTAATCTGAGTGGGAGCCAAGAAAGGTCAACACCAAGACCTGAACAAAGAAGAAAAGATAAGCATATACCTCTTACCAGAAGGAGTGACAGGGAAAGTGTTCCCAAGAGATGTTTTCAAATAGATGAAGGCGAATCTTTTATTGTTACTCCAGATGGGGAGATGAACCTCGTTCTATGCACGAAGCCTTGTCATGTCTCGCTCGTGAGGAGTGGAAGAAAGCAATGGAAGATGAAATGGACTCAATGAGGAAGAACCAAGTATGGGAGTTAGTTGATCTTCCAAAAGGGCACAAAGCCATTGGGAACAAGTGGATTCTCAAAATTAAACGAAAAGTGGATGGATCAATTGACAAATATAAGGCTCGACTAGTGGCTAAGGGATACACACAACAGGAAGGAATTGATTATGATGACACGTTCTCACCTGTTTTGCGTTTCAACTCTATTAGACTCATTCTGGCAATAGTGAATAGTTTAGATTTAGAATTACATCAAATGGATGTAAAAACCGCATTTTTAAATAGTGATCTGGATGAATAAATCTAGATGGCACAACCATTAGGTTTCGTTGAAAAAGAAAAAGAGAACAAAATTTTTAAACTTAAGAAGTCCATTTATGGATTAAAAAAATCATCCAGACAGTGGTATTTGAAGTTTCACAAAACAGTGACTTCATACGACTTCCATATGATAGAAGAAGACCACTGTGTCTACATTAAGCGGTTGGAGGGTAATTTTGTTATATTATCCTTATATGTAGACGATATACTATTGGCCGAAAATAGTCTAGATTTTGTGATGGCTATTAAAGAATGACTTTTAACGAATTTTGAGATGAAAGATATGGGAGAGGCAGAATACATTCTTGGAGTTAAGATCCAAAGAGATTGTTCGAGGCGAATTCTCTCTCTTTCACAAGAGAATTATATTCATAAGATCCTGGAACGTTTCAACATGGTAGACTGCAAACCCATGGGAACCCCAGTAGCTACCGTGTTGGAGATTATGCCCTAGGGCTTATCATTTTGTGGATATGTTCTGAACATATAGATTAATTTATGGAGATAAATTATGTCGTTATGATATTATTAGCATGTTTACTATGATAGCAATCCGTGATTAATTATGTGATAATTAATCTAAATCTGTCCCTGGTCGATTGTTTTCGTGGGAGCGAAAATGAACTAAGACCAGCATGACCTCGGTGCATAGAGATGCATACACTAGATGCTTGAACGAGAGTCATGGTGCAATTATGTAAAGGTTTACAAGTTGTTGAACTGACCCGGAGAGTCCTGCATGGGTTTAGTCATCAGCTTGCCTCTCCTGTACGCCTGTCACGACGCCTTAGACCTGAGGTCATCATTATTTCGGCGTTGCAGTTGTCAGACTTTGGCCTAGTCTAACGTTTCCCGAAGCAGGGTAGCCATAAGGGCTAGGTACGGGTTTGGTTGATTGCCGTGCTGAGGGATGTGGATTGGCCAAAATGGAATTTTGTCCCTCATTAAATGAGAGATATCTAACTGGCGCCCTCGATGAGTCTGTCCAAGGAAATGCGTGGCGACGCTGGGAAATGGGACTTACTCAAGAAGATCGAGAAAGTTATGGTTGGATTAAGGATGACTTTCCCGTGCCTTATCCAAAACTAAGATTGTTGGGAATTCTAGGCGCCAAACGCAGCGGATGAAAATATAAAATTTAAAATTTAACGCGCCAGGCCAAAGAATTCCCGAATGGATCCGCTAGTAGAATTTAAAACCTGTTAAGATAGTGGTATACCTCACGAGTTCCAATCGGTTGGTTGTACAAGGCGTGTCCTAGAAGTCCACTCGTAGCGTCCTCCCTCCGCCGGTGATCCACACGAACAGTTTGTCGGGCACCAAGGTGCTAGCCTTCCGTTCTTTTCACCAAAAGAACAAGGGACCAATCTACAGTGCTTTTGAATTCAAGAACTCCTTCTTGAATCAAAAGGGAAAGTGGCGCAAAGAAGAAAACCCCACAAGAACTCCTTCTTGTTTTACCTTGTCTCACAAACCCTAATCTTTGGTGACTGCAAATCGATTTACCTAACTCCTTAGGCAAAGTCGATGTTTCCTCTCTCAACTCTTGGGAGCCAAAAATTTCTCTCACTTGGAAGAGCTAGGGTTGAAGGTGGCGGTTTCTCTCTTCTCTCTCTACCAGGAGGAAGACCAAAATCACAAAGTGAGCTAGGGTTAGGTTGTGTGATAGGCGACTTCTCCCCCTTATTTATCTCATAAATAGGGAATTGATAATTATAATTAGGGAATCCCCAAATTATAGGATTATCAAATTATAAAATTATGAGATTACTATAATATCATAATTTTAGGACTTGAATTTCTATTTAAAATATTACCTTAATATTTCAATTCAAATTCAAAATGCAATCTTGCAGAATCAAATGGAAGATCAAATCTTCCCTGGGACCCACAAGATGTTGGGAAATCACAGAGGGAGCGCAGCGGAAGGGAAAATAAAA
>QANZ01023583.1:0-31007 GCA_003254925.1 Chamaecrista fasciculata
AATCCCCATTAATCATTTAACAATTATTATATTTAAATTTGTCCTACAAATCTAAATATTACACATATGTAGATCAATTAAGACAAGACCTAATGTCCCAGACATTTCCTCTGTGTCTTAAATCGTGCCACCGGAGTCACCCACGAATTAACCCTAATTCGTGTCCCTTTCAAATGGTGTTCTGTTCCTGCTCGTGTGTGACCCAGCAGGCCCCACGTGAAGTTGGCAGCAGGTCATCCCCATGACCTACAAGTCGTGAGCGGACTCTAGCAAGCAATCACAACTACCCAAGACACGTGAGTTATCGTTTTTACCAAAACGACTTAACCTCAGTACCTCCTTGTCAGAGATCCTATTGTCCTACGATATCTTGGTCATGGACTAGGCACAGGAAAGTCATCCATAATCCAAACCACAACTTTCTCGATTCCCTGAGTAAGTCCCATTTCCTGAGTGGCCACTCTTTTTCCTGGACAGACTCATCGAGGGCGCCAGTTAGATATCTCTCATCTAATGAGGGACAAAATCTCATTTTGGCCAATCCACATTCCTCAGCACGGCAATCAACCAAACCCGTACTCAGCCCTTATGACTACCCTGTTACGGGCAGCGTTAGACTAAGCCAAAGTTTGACAACTGCAGCGCCGGAATAATGATGACCTCAGGTCTAAGGCATCGCTACAAGCGTACAAGGAGAGGCAAGCTGATGACTAAACCCATGCAGGACTCTCCGGGTCACTCCTGCAACTCGTAACCCCTTACGTAATTGCACCATGACTCTCGTCCCAGCCTCTAGTGCATGCATCTCTATGCACCGATGTCATGCTGGTCTTAGTTCATTTTCGCTCCCACGAAAACAATCGACCAGGGACAAATATAGATTAATTATCTCATAATTAATCATGGACGTTATCATAGTAAACATGCTAATAACATGATAAAACATTAATTTATCTCCATAAATTAATAATATGTTCAAAACATATTTTACATAAAATGATTGGCCCTAGGGCACAATCTCCAACATAACATTCTAAAATTTTTATAGATTCACTTATGATCTCATCTATACTTAAATCATTAAAAATAGAATTTTTAGATTTTACCTCTTCCTTTCTATTGTGTAGGTCCTTGTCAGGTTCAGATGTGGCCATGAGACAAAGATATGCCAAATCATCTTCCTCAGTTAATAAGTCTTCAAAATCATTCCTCATTGATTTAGCAAGCATGGCCTTCTTCTTTCCTTTGTACTTACTGTCAATAGCTTGGAAAAGAACATCTCTTGCTTTCTTTAAGTCACGAACTTCTTCACTAAGGTAGGTGGATTCATATGTCAGCAAGTTTCCTCTTAAATTATCAATGGTCATGTGCTCGAGCTTGCTGCTTTCTTGAAGGGCTGTCACTTTGGCTTTCCACATAGGAGTGAGGCTTCTCAACACCTTTCTTACAAGTCTAGCTTGGTCAAGATGTTCACCTAATGAATCAAGATAATTTATGATCTTACCAAAGCGTTCAAACATGTCATCCTTCGGATGTGCCTTCATAAGTTGCTTTGAGTTTGTCCCACATCTCCTTAGCAGTTTCACATCTTGAGAGCTTTTTAAACTCATCTGCACTAACTGCACAAACAATGGCGTTAATAGCTTTATGATTTAATTCATACCTTCGTTTGTCAGCTTCTGTCCATTCAGCTCTTGGTTTAGCAATTGTTTTTCCTTCTTCATTTGTTGTTGTGACTTTGAAGGGGTGAATATTCGCATGCGGAATTTCCAGTACTGGTAATCGTTTCCATCAAAGAATGGAGGCTTGTTCATGGATGTACCATGAGCTCCTTGCATTTTCACTATATGATCTTTTCCTCAAAGTTGTTAAACCTACAATATTGAGGACCTGCTCTGATACCAATTGTTGGAAAATAAGATAGTGAAAATAACCCAAGAGGGGGTGGGGGGTGAATTGGAAAATTTAAAATCTTTTCTTGAAAATTCGTTCCTTGAGAAACTTCCTGAGGAAGTGTAGCAGTTTTCTGAAAGTGTATATCCAAAAGCTGAGTTGTTCCTGAAGATATGTATCCTTTAAAAACTATGAGGAATTATAAGTCTTCCTTGAATATACTTCCTTGAAAATACTATTTGGAAATAAGCATGTGTTCCTAAAGGTAGCTTCCTTGGAAAATAATACAGAGTAAAACGTTTAAGGAAGACGTAAAAACATTTTCCTTAACAAAATAAATATTCAGGAATGTAAAGAGTTAAGTTAAGGAACAAACACACCATAACTTTTAGTAGTTCAAATAAGGGTATGATCCTTGATACGAAAATTCCCCTTATTCTACATCCACACGTCTAACCAACCAGCTAGAGGTCTCTTTATATATTGTATCAAAATAAAATCTGCACGAAGCTCAGGATCACCCTACAGGTTTTACAACTTAACCCACATATGCTCTAAGGCAAGTCTCTCAGTATATTACTCCTTACGGAACCACACACGACTCACCTACAAAGGTTTCACCCTAGGAGTTCACCTTCACTTCCTTAAAGCATACAACACGGGATAACCAACTTGGTTTTACAATACAACCCAAATAATCACTCTAAGACAAGTATCTCAGTATATTGCTTCCCCAAAAATCACACACAGTTCACCCTCACAGGTTTCACCCTAGAAGCTCACTTTCACTTTCTTAGAGATTTTACAAACACACAAGATGAAGAAGAAATCTAGTTTATCTCACAAAGAGATTTTCGCTCAGGAACAGTAAGCACAAAGCTCAGGAAATCTGCACACAGCAGGAAGGTCTTCTGCACTCAGCAGGAAGGATGTCTTCTGCACACAGCAGGAAGGATATTTGCACACAGCAATAGGAAGAATGTATAGAACCTAGTTGATTTGCGCACAGCAATTCATTTTGGCTTGTTGGCTCTCTTCTACATCTTTAGAACTTCATTCTTTTATATAAAACCAGAGCTAGCCGTTGGAGAGGATGGATTGATTGCTTCACACGGATATTTCCTCTGATTTTGTTAATCATCTTTAATAGTGGATTTGACTCATTACTCACCTGCAGAACAAAAGATCCAATCAGTTTATAGAATTGATTTTAATCAACGAGATTATAGGCATGCTTTGTGTAATTTGGAGTATTATTATTTGCTAATATCAAGTCAGACCTTTTCAATATACTTTCTTTCCCAATATAGATGATTCAGCATTGATGACACAATAAAGGAAATAAAGTAATTCAATTCTGCCAAATTATTTTAATAGAACACCTTAAAGAGGGAATTAATTTTCATGCCTTTAATATATTTATTTCCAAATTAACCATATATCAGATTTTCATTTTTAGTTTTAATCAAGCATGAATAAATTTTTATGGACCAAAGAATAAATATAAGATCATATTTTTGCTCAATTAGGTCCTGAAAAGTAATTTGGACTGAAAACACATTTTGGCCACATTATAGGATTTAAAGATGAATAATATTGGGCTTAGTCCAAAAATACATATTGGGACAGTAAACTTTCAGTTTATGCAATATAGTCCCTATAAGGCATACTCTCATATAATACATTAAGCATACATCAACATGAATATGAGGCCTTAAGATAAAACAAGAAATAGGACAGAGATATATTCAGAAGTTACAAATTAGTCCCTGTTCTTGATAAAAGATAACAAATATTGCAATTAAGTCCAAACACGTGGTTAATTAAAATTTTTGCAAATTATCAAAAATAAAAATAATTAATATAATTAATTAGAAAATTAATTATATCAAAATTTAGTCCAACATAGGGGATCTGCCTCCATCAATGCCAAAAACCTTTTAATTGGGTCTAAACCTGAATATGAGATTTGCGCTATATTTTTTTAATGTGACCCTAATTGCAAATAAAATGCACAAAAAAGAAATCTTCCTAAATTTTAGTTATTATTGCAAAAAAATTTTGAATTTTTAATAATAACAAAAGAATTCATAAACTTACCATTTTTAGTTGTACAAAAGTCTCCTTTTAATTGGTAATGTAATATTTTTTTTTGGCCAATTGGTAATGTAATATTATTATACTCTTATTTGTACTTAATTAGCACTTATTAACAGTATGTCAATTAATTTGGAATTTACCAAATTATTTAATACGAAAAAATTACAAAAAATGAAAAAAAAATCTTTACTACTTAAAAGTGTGAGTTGGTGTCAACTTTCATTTTTGAAAATACCCTTATCTTTATTTTGTATTTCAAAAATACCCTTGTCTAAAAAAAAAACTATTATTGAAACAAAGTAGCCCCCCATCAAAAGTTACACCCTTCAATCAAAAATACCCTTGTTTAAAAAAAAAAAAAATGTTATTGAAGCAAAGTAGCCCCTCATGAAAATTTACATCCTTCAATTATTTTATATATATGGCTTTAATCAAACAAGCACTTGCATGAATACTTCAACCGTCAACTCCCCTACGCATAATTGAAATGCCTCATCTCTTCTTTTACTGTTAGAGATTTTCAACGCATCCTTCACTAAATTATAACAATCTTTCCCATCTTTTCCAATTAGATCATGCATGGCAATGTCTTCTTCCAATTATTTTTGTTCAGAAGATGCGCATATACTTCTGTTCTTTCAATCGGTCCACTCTGTTTTTGCCGAGTTTGATTCTGTTTTTGAAATTGATGTATGGTTTTGGAGGGAATTGCTGTTATATATATTTATTATAATTTTAAATTAACTTATTTGATTGTGTATTTGATCCATTATTCTCCTTTCCAATTTTTATTCTTATTGTCTTTCCTATAGTTATTTCATTCACAAAATTAGTATTCACAGCATTTGTTATTCAATGTAACAGATTGGAAAACTAATGGAAAATTATGCAAAATAGATTCATCATATATAGTATACTCTATTACTGCACAAAAGTCAAATCAAAGAAACATACTTGATCACTAGATATACTAAACTCTATATATTCCCAAATTATTACATATGTATATTAATTTATGGGGGAATGTTTTATTTTTTCAGTTAAATAAATTAGACATTATAAATTACTTCAATTAAGTAATATTTTATTGGTTAGGTTCAAAGAGATAAATCTATATGTTTAAGAGACATTGTAGAATTATACTGGAAAGATATGAACAAAACATTTGGCAAAAAAAAAAATGAATGCACAAAACAATTCAACATCAATTGGCAATGGCAAGTGATTTATTCAAGATGTGTACAAAGAATTACAAGAAAACCAATAATTATAAAACAATGTTGTACTTGAAAAGACACACAATGAAAGTGGATGAAGAAAAAAAAAAATCATTGTGTGTGTCTAGATCTTATCTCGTGCTTAATATCCTTAAAATGAGATTGAATTAGATATAAGATCATAAGGATATTAAATATATATATATATGACTAAAGTACACTTTTGATTCCATAAATTTTGTTTAAGTTACAGATTTGGTATCATGTTACACTTTAAGTCCCTTATCTTTGGGTCATGTTACGGAATTGGTCTCATACCTTTTGGTCTTTAAGTCCCATATCTTTGGGTCATGTTATGGAATTGGTCTCATACCTTTTGGTCAAAGTTGCAACTCACAAGTCTATAAGTCTATAAGTCTATAAGTTGTGAGAGTGTGTTCACTCTAGGGTTCTTCATTGAACTTATAGACTTATCAAGGCTTGATCATCCTTGTGGCGTCTTCCAACACTTCGGGTCTTTGTTCGTTCGAGTGCAAGGGTTCAAGTGTGATCATCTAGGCCTTTGTTTAGCTTTCTTGGGGTTGTATATTTCAACTTGGTGGTGGGTTCGTGGGATTTTCCCTTGTGGGTTCGCACCATNTTTGTTTCGAGAACCTGCGCAGAATTGAAGATGATGCAATGATGAACTTGAATTTATTTGGATTCACAAGTTGAAGGGTTGGTGGCTTTAATGGAAGATACAATTCAACTTAGGTAACCAGGAGAGTTCACCACCCATTGAAGATGCAAATCTAGTGCCAAGTCGAGTTGTTCTCCTCCTTTAATGAATTTTAATAAATTTGCTTATGTAATAAATTTGTAATGGTTTAAATTAGTCAACCGCGGTTCTTCATTGAAAAAGTGAGTTTGGTTTCCTTTCCTTGTCTTTTTCAAGTTTACACTATCCATTTTTTTCTATATACTAATTGATCTCTTTTTGTGTAGAATTGATCATTGAATCACTTGCTTGGTGCTCAATGTTGATTCCTATTGTCATGAAAACTAAGGTCTATATACTGCAAATTCGGTGGTTTAATTTATATGACTTTGGGTCATTTATGTTTTGGTGCTGAGATGTTGTGATGATCAACCATCTTCTTTCAGCAAGAGATTACTACAGCAAGTTGGTTTTTAGTTTGAGTAAAATGTTCACATTCACTTTTTGGCCAATAATTTATTTCCTTCCTTATTTTATTGACATCAAATAGATTATTGATTTTTTTTATCGTTAATTTTATGATTTAACATGTGTTATTGAAGTTTATACTATCCACTTTTTTTTATACATATTATATATACTAATTGATTTATTTTTGTGTGTTTTTAATTAACTAATATTAAATATGGTATTCTTATTCTATTGATAATGTCATCCATGTTGTCAAAATCGAGAGTTAAATAATAAAATTGGGATTTTATTTATTAAAATCTTGTTAAATCACTCATAAAATCGTACACGGCTAAAATCGATAAAATCACACGATTTATAGATTTAAAACTAAATTTTGACAACTATAACTCTTATATAAAAAAAAATAGAACAAAAACTTAAATTAACAAAATTATTTAAAAATATTATCTTCATACTCTTCTCCATCACCATCTCTATCATCATCTTCTTCGTCTATCATAATCTCTATTATCATTTTCTACATCATCTTCGTTATGGTCATCCTCACCATCACTATCATCACATAAAAATAAAAACACACTAATTATGACAAAAATATATACATAAATTTTTGAATGATTTTTTTCAATTCAATTCTTTTAATAAATTTAATTACATTTCAAGATATATTTATTGAGTAACGCGTGCAACGCACGTGAATTTCACTAATAATAATAAAAATATGGATACTCAACAGACATCATGGATAATATATGTGAAGTCTTCGGATGTAGAATGGAGATTGGGGAGAGATTAAGGTAGTATTAGAAGTCGTCAGTATTCAGAATTTCAGATAGAGTTTTGGGCCAGTTGTAGGCCTATATTAAGAGCTTTTGGATTAGAATTTTTAGAAATTAGTAAACCCAAGTAGATAGAATTTTAATTTTCATATTTGAGATCCTCGTGTTTTATTGAGCTTGTGGTAAAAAATGGGGAACAAATGAAGTTAAAAATTTCATTTGGGTTTTCCTTTGGATCCGACAAATAATACTTTTGAGTAGGAACTGAAAGATGTTAGGGATAAAATATTCAAAAAAAAATTTTCATATTTGGAATCTATTCTTCAAAACGAAGCTAATGATATAAATTTTGTCTATAAACTCTATTTCTAAAATTTTGAGTTTTTAGGGACTAATTTGAAAACATTTTACATTTGAACGTTTCTGGTATTTCTATGATTTCAACCTTAAAGACTCTACATAAGAATTCCTTTTCTTCCCCCTTGATCTTCTGAAATTCAAAAATGACCCTACACTCACTTTAAAAAGCCACACGACTGCCACTTCTTTCTGTTCTCCAAAAACGCGCCTCCCTCCTTCTTCTAGACTCTTCCACTGTTGCCCATCTCTGTTGGTTGCACAGACGACGTCACCACCACTACTAGGCGTCGGAGAACATTGCTGGCGACCTTCTCCATGTTGGTGGTCGTCCCTCCATCCTTGATTTGTGCCTCTCTTCTCCATTTTTCTTCTCTTTTCTATTCATGGGTTTAAATTGGTTTCTTATATGGTTTTCTTCAAATTTTTGCTGGTTTCTTGACATTAGTTAATCATTGAGCTGCACCCTTCATTCTTCCCACTTCCATTTTCATCTTGGAAGCCACAAGAGCTTGGACAAGCTCCTCCATTCTCCATTTTCGGCCATAACAGGGGTGTGTTCGAAAATCAGCAAATCCTTCATTGTTTCTTGATTTTCTTGGTTGGAATGAACCCATTGATGATATTATATCATGTTGGGAACCTCTAGAAGCTCTTAAATCTCCACAATATTAAGTTTTGGGATTGTTTTTTCTCTAAGGTTCATGAGTGACGAAAATTGGGGTTTTTTAGCAAATCTTTGTGTTTTCTTGAAATTAATAGTTTGGATGAGTTTAATGAAAAATTTTAATGAGTTCTAATGCATTGATTTTGAATTAGAAAAGGTATTTTAAAATTTGGTTCTTTTGTATAAACTTTAAAGTTGCATTTTGGTCCCTATGGGTGATTTTGATTTTTGATAGTTTTGTTGAACTAAACGGAATCCTTTGAGATTATGGAAACTTTTGAAATAATAATCTTGAATTTAAAATGTGGTAATTATATGTGCAATTGAATTTTGGATGAAAGAAATTGCTAAGCTTGTGGTATTGGCCAATTTTATTTGGATTTGAACGTTGCTCGTGAATTATTTTTGGAACTTATGGATTTTAAAACATTGTTAAAGCTCCCAAATGGATACCCAGGCCTCTTGTTGAACCCTTGTCTAAGATGTTAGGATTTTAGGTGGGTGTAGGAACGGGTAGGATAAGTGCTTGATTAGTGGGTCCATATATGATTCGTTAGCTAACTTGTTAAGGTGTGAATTTGTGGTTTAGAACCTTGGGTCATTGGAATTGTTTCTTGAATTGTGTAGTTGGTCATGTTATCAAGAGTATGTTAATGTTTCCAGATGTCTTGCACCGATTGACAATAGGAACAAAAGAAGATATGGAGTCTACTTGATCGGCTAAGGTGAGTGGCTTTCTCCCCTTTGCTCCGTGTGAGGGCTTGACTGATGATGAAATGTGTTTATTTGTGATCTAAAATTTAGAGTCTTGAGTACTCTTGAATATAATAATCTTTCACATTTTGACTATGTTATTGATGGTTGTAAGTGATTGACTTGGTATTAAATTACTTTGATATGATTGTGACTTTTGAGATGAGGTGATTATCTGTATTTCTCCCCAATGAGGGGATGAGGTTGAGGTCGATGTAAATTCAGATTGTTGCGAAATTTCCTTATTGTGGAAACTTGATTGAGCAATATTAGTTCCTTGAACGATTTATAATGATGATGATGATAATGTAGGAGATGATGTTCTTGATAATTTGGAACTCTACAAAGATGGCCTTGACTAGTGCTTGGACGAATTTATTGTCATCTTATATTCTTGTAACTTGATTGCTTTTCTTTACAAGGCTGACGATTTCGTTCATCTTTTCATGCACCTTTATGTGCATTTCTTCTTGTGATTTTTTGTTGATTCCTCTAAATGTTGATTGATGTTGATGACAATATTTAATTTTTATCTGAGTGAAGTTTGTCTTGATTTGATTGAATTTGACTATGTTTGCATTTGTGATTGTGTTGGTGATTGTGATTGTGTTTGTGTTTATGTATTTGTGTTTGAATTGTGTCTGTGTTTGTGATTGTGATTGTGTTTGTATTTGTGTTGGTGTGAGTCAAAAAGGATATGAGAAACCCCTGGGGACGGCGATACGTATCGCCCAGGTGGGAAGTGGAAATGAAAATATGAATGCTAGGGACAACGATACGTAACGCCAAGCTGAGATGTGATATTATTTCTATTGGCTAGCATTGTAACTTAAATTAGTCATGAAATGATGATTGTGTATTGTTGAATACTGATGTTGTTGACGTTGTATGGTTGAAACGATTTTATTGATTTATTGGTGTATTGTTGCTTATAATACGAGAAGAAACTTTTAGTATGTACACTTTTCAACTTTCTGTTAATTTACATTAACTTCCACTCCTTTTGAACAAGGGATATTTCATTTCTAGATGATATTTTCATAAAACCATTTTCTTTATAAAATTACTATTGTTAAAATAACTTTTCAAAGTCTAATTTCTAGTATCTCTAAGAGTTATGATTGGAAGGAAATTTATATATTTTCTTTGTCAGGATTCTTTACTCGGTTTTCAAATCTCTTGTAAGTCCTTCTCTGACTCAATAGTCCTAAAAGATCTTATCGTAGAATTTTTATGAACTTTAAATCTTTGAATGATTTTAAACATCATGTTATTAAATGTTTGATTCTTGTAAGAGGTTCTGAAGGAGTATGTTACGGCTTGTTTTCCATTCTCAAACTTTATTCTAACAAACTTTAAACTCTTATTTCTTTCTTTTCTAAACTTTATTTTCTCCTCGGGTGAATTTTTAAGCCATGTTTTCTTAAAATTCTTTAGCCCCATAAGATTTTGCTAAATCTATGTTTGTTTCTATATTTTACTTCCTTTAAGATTTGTTTTTGTCAAGAATAATATGTTTATACATTTCATACTCAAATGTCATTTTGGTAAGACTCAACTTTTAATATTCTTTTCGTCAAGGTGACTATACATACCTTTTAAGATTAGTTTGAAAAGTATATATACACCCTTGTGAAGCTTCGTCCTATGGTTCCTAGATAAACGATAATTTTTTACCCTTGCTCTCTTTTAAAGATCTTTTTTATTCTTCATGTGTGAACTTTTGCTTGGTATCTTGTGCACTTGAATTTTTGGTGATGTTGGATTATAGTTGAGAAAAATATACTGAGTTGTATTATATTGATTTGTAGTATGTAACTGTGTCTGCTGGTTTTAGATTGGCTATTCTCTCTCCATACGTGATTGTGTCCTATGTCATGACTGGGGCGTGTTAGCCACTCACTGAGCTTCGACTAATACTTAGCGAGAGGATTTGGGGATGTGTATCGATATCAATTATATAACTTGATGCTACGAGAGATTTATTAGTAGTCTAATTTTTTGATCATGTTGGGATGGTGGTTATATTAATTTGGTGATACAGAAATGACAAATTGGTAATGATATATGTGACTGTTGAGATGATGAACGCTTTTGTATTGTTAACTATATACATTATGTGTTATGAGGTCGTTATTACGCTATGTAATATGAATTGCTCTATGGGTAGGCTTGCGGCTTGGAAATGGCCCATGTTCGTGCGAGTCACGTGCCCAAAAAAGGGCTCGTGACAATATATATCCTCATAGATATATGCTTTATCATATATCACATTGGCACTTTAAATATCCATGATTAATCCCAACTTAAGTTACAAGTAATTTATAAATGTTGAAACTAATTGGCTTTACATATTCGCAATTTCAATTTAATATTTAGTTTATCAATTGCTAAAAACTTCGATATATTATATAGCCATTCAAATTTATTTTGTGTAAATGTTTAATTACATATATATATATATATAGGCCAAAGTCCTATGTTAGTCCTGAGTTATGCTCAATGTTTCAAATTGACCCATCAGTTATTTTTCATTCTATATTGGTCCCTCAGTTTTCTAAAACTTGGCACAGTTGGTTCCTCAAATATTTTTCATCTATTTTTCCGTTAAAAAAAAGACAAAATTGATTTTTAACTCCTAAAAAGTTTGAATCTTTGCATTAAGAACCTTCTTATCTATATAATAGAACCAAAATGTAAAAATGAAGAAATATTTGAGGGGGTTTAGTTTATTTCACACCAAAAGTTTTTTTTTCTCTCTCTACCCTAAACCCAAATTTCCTCCGAACAGCCGGCGAATCTACAACGCCACGAATTGCAGTTTGGATTTGAGATTGACGCCGGAGCGAGCCGAGGGAGTGAGGAGGCTGCTAACGAGATATTTGATAACTTTGGATATTTGATAATCGCTTCTAAATGGTGAAAACTTCAACCCCACCTCAAATACATAGTTTATGTTTATCTTGTTTCTTGCATTTTCTCAGAACCAAAGGATGCAGATGAGTTTCTGGTTCTAGATGCATGTTTCATTTTTTTTTTTTAAAATTGTCTTAATGACCGAAAAGAGTTAATCTGATCCCAAAATTGGATTTTTAGAACACAATCTCAAAGGAAGGATTTGCTTAGTTCTAGGTTCTGGTTCTGCCAAGAATTTTTAACAACATACAGGCCAAATGCTGATTTTGAGAAGAGAGGATGATAAGGCGGAGAAATTAATTGGAGAAGCTTGGGTTTAGGGTAGAGAGAGAAAAAAACTTTTGGTGTGAAATAAACTAAAATCCCTCAATTATTTCTTTTTTTTTTTTACATTTTGATTCTATTATAGATAAAAGGTTCTTAATGCAAAGATTCAAACTTTTTAGGAGTTAAAAATTAATTTTGTCTTTTTTTTTAACGAAAAAATGGATAGAAAATGTTCTCGCGACTGCACATGTGTGTGCCTTTAAATTTAAACACACAAAATGATAATGTCGTCACCAGAAACCCTATTGACACCATCAATTTAATTAACGTTTGAGTTCCTAATAAGCTCCATGTTAAGCTTTCTTCTACCATTAATAATATAATAATCAAATTGCCCTAATCTTTTTTTTTTGGCCTGATCAAATTGCCCTAATCAACTTGTGATTTTCCTTTCTCTTTTTTTTTTTGGTAAAAGTAGTAATTTCGTTTACATACTTTACAGTAACTGTCAATTTCGTCCCCAATTATTGTTTGCTATCAATTTTGTCTTCAATGTTTTATATTTTGGTCAATTTTATCCTTTGACTAATTTCTTTAAATAAATTAGCGAAAGATTGCATCTTATTTTTCAATCTAAGCTAAGATTTGAGTTTTTTTTTAATCAATCAATTTTACATTACATATCATTAGTCACATAGATTTTATTGTTAATATTTAGATAAAATAAGAGGAAAAGATAAAATTGACCAAAATATGACACATTGGGGATGAAATGGACAGTAAAAAAAAATTAGGAACGAAGTTGAGAGTTAGTGTAAAGTTTGAGGACGTAATTAGTACTTTTACCCTATTTTTTTATACACTTGCGATTTTCCTCTTAAATTGATAATATACAAGAATTCATCTATAGGGCTTGATGGACTTGTTGTGAAAGTTTTGGTTTGAGAGGGCCTATAAATGGGCTTTGCTTTATGATATCCATACAAATACAAGTTGGAAATAAAAATAAAACTGCAGCGAAAATATTATGCATAAGATATCAAAAAAATGGTATGGAACATTTATCTTTTTCTTTTACTTTTCTTCTTTGAATCTTTGAATAGGTAAGAGTTATATGACCATTATAAGGGTGTTAGCACGATTCGAGTTACAATAAATTGAATATGGGTTAGTTTGGACTAAAATCTATTATCTATCTATCTATTATAATATATAAAAGCTCACTACATAGATCCTAACACGACACCTGCCATGATTGTGATTATTAGCACGAATGACACATGACAAATTCATAAATATTTGTTTGGAAAATATCTAATTTTTGGCAGCATCATAAATGATAGGCTAAAGTCTCAAATTGGTCCTTTATCTATCATTTGTTTCAGATTAGTCCTATTTGTTTACATGATATTTCAAATTGGTCCCAAAAAGACTTAATGTGGTCATATCTCTCTTAACACGATAGGACGCCCTCAAAATGAAATGTTCATGCTTGATAGCTAACCACTAATAAAATTTCATATATATATATATATATATATATATCATTTATCATGTTACTGCAATTAGATATTTTTCAGGCAAATATTTATGACTGTACCACGTGTCACTTGAGCAAATGACTACTACCAGGATAGATATCATGCTAGGATTTATGTGGTCAACTTTTACACATTACAAGGCCTATAACTAAAATTACGATCTTTGAATTCACAACATACGAAAACACCCTATAACATATTAACTCATTAAAAACTACTTATAGCACCAATAATGTTACATTTTTTAAAAAACAAATTCTCAACTTTTTTGTACTATTTCAATTGATATTCTCCAAATGTTTTTATTTTTGGAAAAAAGTTGGAAAATTTTATTTCATTTCTCTTAAGTTTAATAACTAAATTTTTTGAAGTTAAATATCAAATATTTTGAGTTTAATAGCTAAATATTTTGAGTTAAATATCAAATATTATGCAACAAATTCTCTTAAGACTTTTCTTCCTAATTAAGAAAAAAAATTATAAAATCTATAATTGTTTTTTATTTGGTAAGGAAAGTCTATAATTGTTTATTCATTAGATCATACCATCTTAATATGGAATATACATCTACTAACTATAAATTATAGAATACAAGTTGAACTGGCATGTCAGGAAACAAAAATAATTCTCTTTTTATATTTTCTTTTTTTACATATTCAGACTTAAACTTTGCAGATTTAATCATGGAGAAAATCACCTTCAAGTTAGCTATTTTATTCGTCCGTCTTGTTGTATCTACGTCTCATGGTATAATAATCTTTCTTTCTCTCATGATCTTTTGACATATTAAAAGCAAAGTGTTTCTTTTTCATATTTCAAAAAGAGGTATCATCAACATTCTTGTTTAATATAATTGGAACTTTTACTATATGGATATCTATTATATAATATTTAATTGATAATAAGAATACCTTATTTATATATTAATATATTTTGGTTAAAGGGTCATTTTTGTCCTAAATGTATGAATTAATGTTCATTTTGGGTCCATTATGTTTCAAAATCTTCAAATTGGTCCTAAACGTTTGCAAAATGTTTCATTTTGGTCCTAGACTATTAAATATAGCTTGTTTCACGTTTAAATGTGACGAATTTAGAGCTACGTATTGTTCTCGAAGAGTACTTTTTCTATACAATTAGGACCATCACCAAATGTGGTCAAATTGGTCCTAAAAGTAGACCGCTCGTTTCATTGTCAAACAAGCAAAGTTGATCATTTCACTCTCGTTCCCACTTTGGATGTGACGAATTCAAAGCTTCGAATTCCTCTTAACAAGCCATTTGAACTTGAAATGAGAGACAAGAGAAATATGACTAAATTCAATAGTTTGGGATCAAAATAAAATATTTTATCAATATTTGGGATCAAAATGAATCATTTTGCCAACATTTAGGACCAATTTGAATATTTTGAAACATAATGGACCAAAGTGAACATTAGAGCATACATTTAAAATCACAATGACCATTTGACCTAATTTTTTTGGTATTTTAAATATCTATTTTGAGTATTAAATAGTTTCAGATACAAATAATAATAATAAAAAAAAATAGATACTCACCCAACATCATGGATAATACATATCCCCATAGATATATGATTCATCACATATCACATTGGCACTTTAAATATCCATGATTAAACCCAACTTAAGGCACAACTGATTTATAAATCTTGAAACTAATTGGCTTTACAAATTCGCAATTTCAATCTAATATTTGTTAAAAACTTCGATATCATCCCCATCATTATATTATATAGCCATTCAAATTAATTTTAGAAAAAACTCTTTGAGAATAGCTTAGAACTCGTTACATTCGAACTTGAAACGAGATAAATATTATCATATTCAATAGTTTAAGACCAAAATAAAATAGTTTACCAACATTTAGGACCAATTTGAACATTTTAAAATATAAATGACCAAAATCAACATTACGACAAATATTTAAGACCAAAATGACCGTCTAACCAAAAAGTGGTATAAAACATGAAAATTTCATGCAGTGTCATGTAATGATGGTGTGAAAATCGAGGGTATAACATGTGAGGTTTGGCTGAGGTGTGAAACATGCAAATCAAACGTGAATCTCCACTCTTGCGTCTTTTGAGTAAGTGTTGATCATAAAGTACTTTTAGGCTCTGGTTGGATTTGATCATAAGCAGTTTATAAGCAGATTATAAGCAGATTATGAAAAATCAAATTATATTAAGAAAGTTGTTTGGATTAGATTTTGTAAAAGTAAATTTTTAGGTGCGAAATTATTTAAATGGGTACGTAATGATTGTGGGTGGTAGATAGAAGGGTATGAGAATTGATAAATTGTATAAGGGTAAAAAAATAGAAGAGAAATTTAATTTTTGATTTTTTGGATTTGTGGAATAATTTGAGTTGTTTGGATTAGATTATTAAAAAGTAGATTATTAATTAATGAGATTTTTTGCATTAGGAATTGCAATAATCTGGATTTTTTAAAAGATGCAATTTGGAGCTTTTTGTAGATTATTTGGATAACTTACTTCACTTGATAAATATACATACTATAATTAGTTAATTACAATTATCAAATATTGCCCAAATAATTTTCCATGATGACATTTACTTTTTGATCCTTCATTATGCATGTATTGACTGAACGAAATGACTGGCAAAAATAATACGAGTTGGTTGGTTCATGTGATATTAAAATCGTGAACAATTTTGTCCCTGGTTAAAATATCAATCATTGTCCATCTGCTTCTCTTTCTGTATTGACTTTTGGACTCACAATATAATATAATAAATTTCTAAATCTTATAAAAAAAAAGTTGTCAGAGAAATTTGCAAGTTTTTGGACTCACAAGATAACGACACACTCGAATTATTTTTAGGAAAAACAAACTGACAGAGAAATTTCTGCATTGATTATAGGGTAAATTACACAAAAGGGTCATGTGGTTTGGCCCATTTTCATATACAGTTCTTATGGTTTAAAAAGTGTCAAATAGGGTCCTTGTGATTTGCTTCGTTAATAAAAAGGGTCCTGACATATATTTCCATCCAAAATTTGACGGAAATTTGGCCTAAAATACTATTTTAAGACCATACTATTAATTTTAATTGATTTGACTCCCTATTTGTATGAGAGAAGGACTTTGACACAAAAAGAGAAAAGATAAAAATTAATAGTTAGGCTCTTAAAGTAGTATTTTAGCTAAGATTTCCGTCAAATTTCATATAAATATGGAGTCAAACGCATAAAAATTAATAGTTAGAGTCTTAAAATAGTATATTAGCTAAGATTTCCATCAAATTTTGGATAAAACTATACCTTAGGACCCTTTTTGTTAACAGAGTAAACCACAGGGACCTTATTTGACACTTTTTAAACTACANATAAAAAAAAAAAAGTTGTCAGAGAAATTTGCAAGTTTTTGGACTCACAAAACTCGAATTATTTTTAGGAAAAACAAACTGACAGAAATTTCTGCATTGATTATATTGTCAGTTTTTCTTATTTTGAGAAATTAATGAAAACAGAAATTTCGTTTACAAATTAATTGACGAAATCGTGAGAAATTTTATTAGACTGAAAATTCATTCAGCATGTAATTAATTCTCTTACAAATTTCTAATTCTTATCAATCTCTATGATTATACATTTATTAGATTGGAACAAGATGCAAAGATGGACTGCTTATGTTGCCATGAATTATCTTTTAATTTCCACCTTTTTATTTCGATGTGTTTTTTTTATTTTGTAACTTAAGCAGTATCCAATCAATTTTTCAGTGAATCTAAAATTATCGATGCAAAAAAAGGAAAAAAGAAATGGAAGATTAGGTTAATTGATTAAAAAGATCACTCACACATACATGATGCGAGAATCAATTTAAGAGAAATTATTTTTGAGAAAATTTACTTTCTAATTCCTAAATTTATTAATTAATAAATCTCTGTCTTAAAAAAATCGACATACATGATTCTATCTTTAAAATATCACAATCATCGATGATTCATTCCCTTAATAAATTCAATGTCAAAAAAAGAAATACAAATTCAATTTAGATGAAGGAGATATAAATACTATTTAAATTTGAAGATCAACTCTTTAATAATTGCAATATTTCAAAGATTAATTAAATAATGTATTTCAATTATCCAATCACCAAGATTGGTTTACTCGATTTAAATTCAGAGATACCAAAAAAAGTTTCTTAATAATTAATGTGAGGCATTATGTTTTCTTTTATAACTTAGTATTTATCTAATTAAATTTGTGGGGAATCCATAATTATATATGCTAAAAGAAGGAAAATGGAATAAAAGATTAGGCTAATAAATTAAAAAGAATCACTCATACATATGTGAGAATTAATGAACGAATATAATTAAAATTAATTCATGTGGCCTTGTAATACCCTTAATTTGTTATGATTCATGTTTCATAAGATCCAGGAAGAAGAAAACAAAATGGAAGAAGAAAGGTAGTGCCTTTGGCTAATGAAGTAATGAGTATATACTATATAATGAGCCAACACCATTATTTCAACATGTATATAATTATACGGTAATTCTTTTATATATTTTTGTTCAAACATTTTTAAGTTAAAATAAAATATGTAAGAAATCTATTTGTATAACAAATCATAATAGAGAAATAATATAAAGATTGATTTTTTACAACATCATTAAAGAAAAAAAATATAATTAAAGATTATGATTGAAAATACTTTATTACAAACATTTTTTAAAAATTTTCCATAATTATATTCATACATATTTTATTAAATGGAATTATATTCATATATATTGAGGAAGAAGACAATATATATATATATATATATAGTGTAAGTGTGAGAACCCACCCTAATAACAAACAACACACATTACATATATACAACATAGTCTTTCACTCACAATAACTCATGGTGGGTCAGCTAATCAGAATCTCACTTTGCACGCTCGTTGGAGCACTTTTGTTGCTCATTATTTGTGAGTATATCCTCTTTAGAGGTTACGTCGATCATGATGCTATGCCTCTACTCCAATTGAAATCAGCTTCAGTGAACCAACTCAATTATTCTACTTCACCCACACCTTTTTTTAGAACCATCATGAATGTTCATCTTTTTCTCAACAATTCAAACCCTGTAACATTTGTTTATCACACTAGCAATCTTAGTATGTTGTATGGGAACTTCAGTATTGGTAATGTCATAATAGGCAATGGTGTTTTGGAGGGCAAACAAACTATGGGAATCAACGCTACATTCAACTTGAGCTCCAATGACAATAGCGGATTATCTGTTGATACTCTCAATCTCACTAAAGATATTGTTTCAGGCTCATTAAATCTCACCATTTACACAAAACTCAAGGGCTCATTCCGTTATTTGGGAGGGATTTTCAGAAAGAAACACAATGTTCAAATGACTTGCACATTTCTTCTCAACTTCCCCTCACATTCAATCCAAAATCTCCAATGCCCATAGATTGTGTTTTTGTTTTCATTGTTTTGAATGTTCCTTTCTTTTTTATTGAGTTTTATTTGTCTTTATGAGATACAAGTCGTTCTATACGATTTGTGAAGTTCTTGGAGTATAAGTATAACCTTAATCAATCTCGGGTAATTATGTTATATTTATTTTTGAGCAGCTTCATTAATCTACCTATAGTTCATTAATCCTATTAATTTTTTTCCATATCTATCTTTTTACATATTTTCATGTCATAAGTTCAATATTACTTGATTTCTATTTCAATATATAATCAATAATCATCAAGTAAAAGTAGATTGTAAGGGAGAAGCTCATAGCTCACCATAATATCAATTATTAATACACACAAAGCTTTCAATATCAGTTACTATGCTTTACAATATTACCTAAGCTGACAAGTCAAATAGATTAACAAAGAAAAATGTAAATGTTTTTTTTTCTTTGTGGTAAATCATTAATTTGATGAGATATTGATCCACTCGGGTAATATATATTAGTGATTGTGATTTGCCACGGCCATTTATGCATTACCATTTTAGTTTACTTTTTATTAGGCAAAAGTACCCATTTCGTCCCCAAACCTTACACTTGTCGTCAATTTCATTCCCAATTTTTTTTTGTTGTAAATTTTGTCCTTAATCTTTTATATTTTGGTCAGACAAAATTAATACTTTTTCCTTTTTATTATAATTGTGAAGTGAACAAGGGTGGTATGGTTGGCCAAAGATGATATCTTATTCTCTATATTTTTTATTCTTTTTATTTTTTATGGATTTAGGGATTAAAGAGAAAAAAAAAAGAAAACGAAAGAAATAAAAAAAGGGAAAGTGTAAGTTTTACACAATTAGAAGACTAATAAATATTTTGGCAAAAAAAAAACTAATAAATACAGAAGATCCAATCCCATAAAAAAAATGTATAGAAGCCAAGCGGTACAAAAAAGTTTCTCAATAACGTCATGTTTTTGGACTCATAATATAGTTAATTTCTAATTTCGAAATTTAGAAAAACTTTAAGAGAAATTAGTAAGCCTAATTCAGGATTCTGAATATAACGACTCACTTGAATTATCGTTTGTATTTATTAGTCTTCTAATTGTGTAAAACTTTTTTTATTTCTTTTGTTCTCTTTTCTTTTTTTCTTTGAACCCTAAAATTACTTTATGATCAAATTATAGAAGATTCCATTTTGATTAATTTTGGTCCCCTATAATAATTTATGGTAAGTTGCAATCTAGCATTCCAACTATTTATAATTTTTTTTGTTACAATTTTGGTCCTTCATATTTTTCAAAACTTTTACATGTTGGTAACCATCAATAAATAAGGATATATTAAGTTTCAAAATTGTACCGCTCAATTCACAATACAATGACACACTCGAATTATTTTTAGAAAAAAAACTGACAGAAATTTCTGAAAATCGGGTTTTGACCGTTGCGATGCACGGGTGGTCGTGTTACAGAAATATGTTACAGGGTACCTGTTTGGTCTATAGCATTATATACTACGGGAACTTCAATCAAATCACAAACATAATCTGATCTAGTCATGAGTTCATTCATGTTAAATGGATCCACTCAATGTTTTAGTACAACCTTATAATGTTCAGCAAATATATTATTGGAAATGAATATAAACAAAACATGCTATAGTGCTTATCAGCATATCATTATCAAAAGGCCAAAATGCACAGACACCCCCTGAGTTTTAGGGTGAGTGTACATAACACCCTTGAGTTTTCAATTTGTGCAAATAGCACCCCTGAATTTTTAATTTGTGCAAATAACACCCTTATGTGCCACATAAGTGAGGGTATAATAGTAATTTTATAAATAATTTAGGCTAAAATCTTATTTTAGTCCCTCAAGCTTGCTCAAAGTTCTATTTTGATCCCTCAAATTTTCAAAAAGTTTCACAATTAGTCCCTCATCCAATTTTTTCGTTAAATAAAAGAAAAAATGGTTACATTCCCTAAAAGTTTTATTTTTTTGAATTAAGGTCCTTTCTTTTTATGACAGGACCAAAATGAAATAAAAAATAATAAATTAGGATTTAAAACAAATTTGCCCCAAAAAAAAAACTCATGTTCTTCAATCACAGCACCACGATTCTTCTTCTTCCCCCGCCGGCCATGATCCTTCGAACACCTTATCCTCAGATTAAATCACAACACTTTCTTCTTTAAATCAAAGCACCGTTTGTCGGCTACCTCGTGATTCACCCTAGGGTTCCGGTAATAAGCTTTACCGACGCTCGATAGACCTAGGGTGAATCACGAGGTAGCCGACGAACGGTGCTTTGATTTATATATATATGTCTGAATAAACAAAACTAAAAATCCATCCTCATGTTCATACATCCAACATCCATTTTCATTATTTATTTTAAATATAAACTTACAAATATTACAACAATAAAAAACCACACGCCATGTTCCCAGTTCCCACGTTCATAGAAGAGTGTTTGCTTTTTTTTTTTTNAGAATGTAACCTTGTACTCCATTGACATAAGATTATTTTAAACGATCAATTGATTAAATGGAAATTCTAAGATGTAAAGTGGGATATGCATACAATTGTGATGTGGTATAATCTTTATTTCTCTTAGTAATTTAATGATGAGAAGTAGTAAAAAATAACTTCTTTTTAAATATTTTAACCAATCAAAACATTGTATGAAATCAGGCCAAAAAAAAAACGTTGTATGAAAAGTAAATTAACTGTTGATTAAAATATCTTCAAGTGACTTAACTGGCTTATGCTTCAAACATTTTCTCTTTTAATAATTAATATTTTTTTTATATTTTCTCAATTTTTGAAACTTAAATTGAATTTAAATTTTGTTAGCATTACCTAAAAACTACATTATAGAAGCACTAGGTACGAACGTCAAATGACAACTAATTCATAATTTTCATCACTTCTCAAGATTTTGACTCGTTTTGTGCCTCAGCTAACTCGGGCTTTATATATAATTTGTCAACTAAGAATGATAGCCTATTTTTGAGTCAAGTGTTTAAAAGTAAAGGTGAAAATATTCTTGGTACTCGTGAAGTATAGAGTCATTTTCAATTATACCTCTAAAGTTTTTTTAGTCAACTATACCCTAAATTTTTTTTGGTCAATTGTACCCCCAAATGGGATATTTGGAGATACAATTGTTTCAAATGTGAAACATTAAGGATATAATTGACTAAAAAATTTTAAGAGTATAACTGAACCGACCCATACTTTAGTCATACAATTGATCCAAAAAAAATTTTGGGAGTACAACTGAAAAATACCACATACTTTGGGAGTACCAATAGAAGTAAATAGCTCAAACTTGAATGAAGTTGCAAACAATAATACATTAAATTAGGCCTACTTCATACATTTTCACGTTGTCATTAATCAACAGAAAACGTCCAGACATTAATCTAAACGGCAAATTATCTACTTATGAGAGAGTACTTTCAGACCAAGATTTGCAGAGGCAACAATACACACACTAACAGTAATGCAAGAGAATCCGAATGGAGATAAAAAATTGAAGTAAAAAAGAAGTGAGAGTAACTTAAGCAGAAGCGGGAGGAGGAGGAGCATGAATATCCTTGACCGATTCGCGCCACGCATACTCTCTTGCTCCATCCTTATCGACAATCTTGATAACGAAGTTAGGTGGGGCGACAACCAGCCTCGATCTTATCTCCAAAATGCACTTATCAACCAACTCAATTGCTTCTTCCAATGACATTCCACTGTGGAAGTGTCTGTCCATCATGGAGAGTGAAAAATAGGAGCCATAGCCAAAAGCTCCCTTCTCAACCTTGTGAAGTGTTGCAATGTAGTCAATATAATACAGGGAAGGACCTGTCTCTTTGTCATAGCCAGCAAGAAGGATATTCACAAAGTATGGGTTCTGAAGAAAACCAAATTCACACAGAAAACAACTTAGCATCCGATATTAAAATAATGAGGCCACATATTCTAAAGAATCACAAATAAACAATGTACTGTGAACAAATTAAAACCAATTTGGCACCTGCAGTAAAGGTAGCTTTTAAAATTTATATCAATTAATTGTCAACAACGGCCATCACAAACTTACCACTGTCGTAGTTCCCTGAAGTGGCTTGAACAATAAAATCTTTGTTAGTCTCTCTATAAGCCATAGCTATGTGACATGTATTGTTTATATGTATTTAGCGAGAGACAGAGGGGTACATTTTTTATTCTTAAATAAAGGACAACAAGAATTCCAGCATAACAATAAACAAAATCTTAGACTGAAAGGGACACAAATTCAGGCCCCTGGAGAAAGACCTATTTTGGACATCACAATTCATCCAACTCTATCAAATGAGCAAAATCAGATGCCTACACTATACGCACACAACAATCAGGGAAACAAGGTTGACTTTCAATTTTATCCCTTGGATCTTATTCGTTTCACTTTAGCCCATTAACTTCCAAAAAACGATTAAAAAAATTTCTTGACCCCTAACTTTTTTTTTTGGCCGAATCTTAACCCCCAACTTTGTTAATTAACAAAATGAAATAATTCTGAGTTAGAACTAAAGTTAACATTTTAATGCCAAGTACTGCTGATATTAATAATTTATTAATCACGCATATAAAACAAGAAAACAGTCAATTAGATATATAAAAGTCTCACAAACTCAAGATCTTTCTGTCAAATAAATTAATGCCATTGAAACTAATGGTATTGGTATTATGGATAAGGGATTTTGAGAGTTAAGAGACCAATTGAAACTAATCAAATTTTAAGGACACAATTGAAATCTGAATAGAAGGATACCAAACGTAAACATTTCTCTTTTTATTATTATTAATCAATTGAAGGACCTTCAGAACTCAATTATAACCTTCCAAAATGCATCGAACCAGGACATGATTGCCTTTCTTAGAACAAAGTACCCATACAAAAATAATCAGAAGAGGAAATTTTCATACCAATAACCAAACATGCTTGCAGTCAAATCAAAGTGAGTAGTACAACCTAAAAACCTATGTTCAAGCGGTAATTCCTTTGGAGTTAAGGGCTAGAACAACCTATGTACCTACGTTCAATCCTAATCCCGTCCTCTCTCCTCAAAGCTTCCTTTGTTAAAAAGAAAAACAGAAAAAAGTGAGTAGTACAGTTGCCTAGTAGAAACAACAGTTCCTAGCCATGATATGTCTACTTTAGCTAATCCCCACCTGAACATAACCAAAACAACCTTGAGAACTACCCAAGTACTAACCACAGTTGCCACCGACATATCAAGATTCAAGAAACTTACCTTTAAATTGATAAACCCACCAGCAGTTCACCATGCATAAAAGTTTTCCATCTCAATGCAATCACCTCCAATTATTTACCCAAAAATCTTAGCATTGATAACCTAGAAATGTTAATAAAATTCCTGGTGGATCTGTTATATAGTCTCTCACTCTCTCAAGATATAAGAGTAGGAAGTAGTAGGGTGAATGATATGGTCAATGATCTGGATAACTAATTGGAAATCAAGAACTAAGCCATCACTTAAAGCTTAAATTAGAAATCATTTTTGTTACTGTTTTATTTATTGTTTTGAACATCTATTTTTATTTTGTTCCATAAAATATTGGTTCTACACTTTTCAATTAGTTTCTTTTACAAAATATCAATATTTGTTTCCCTTCCTTTCTTCCCCATTCCCCCTCTATATCTCAGTTTCCTCTTTTCCTCGCTTCCTCTCTCTTTTTGTACCCCTGCTTCTTCTCTTCTCCCTGCTGGTTCTACACCACTAAGAAAACCCAACACAAAGGATTCATTGAAAAGAAGATTTAATAGTGTAGGGCCTACTGTTACTGGACTTGGGCCCACAGTGAATATTATAGGTTTTGTGGTTATTTATAGAGTTGTGGGCAAGAGAAGGAGGAAATTGGTTAGGTCTGGTTTTGGGAGAGTTCTTGGCCTCTCGAATGCCCAAGAGATTTGTGTGTGTTTTCTGTGTTCCAGTCTGTAATTAGAGTTATCTTTGCTATTTTCTGCTGTCTTGTAGTGGTGTTTCTTCTTGTTTGAGACACTACTTTCCTATCTTTTGTCATCTATATCAGTGGATTCTATCAAATACTACATAATCATAACTACAATCTGAAATGAGAAATATTCTACAGAGTAATGCATGCATCTTGAACAACGCAAGGAAAATAGTTACAAACAGATTTCCCTTCAGCTGCTTTGTTGAATAATGATGAGATCTAATACATGTAAATTTGCTTTGGCAACCCATAGAGTATAATAGATGCTATGTTTTGAACAGGAAAAGAATACGAAGAGGATTAAAAAAAATTATTTTTATCTTGTTTGGACGTGATTAAATATAGAGATAGGGAAGAAAACTTAAATGTAAAATCTCAAAATTCCTCCTTGGTTAGCGACTTACTGTATTATTTAAAAGTTTTATATTTTTCTTCCCTTTCATACTCTGTGTCCCTCCATTCAAATATACCAGAATACTCCTGCTATGGCTATGGCACTCAGAAATCCATTCAATAACGAGTTATTGAAGGTTAGGATTGGAGCAAGTACATCTAAGGAAACCCATATCTCTCCTAATACTTTTTAGTTCTCATTTTTCCTAGATGAATCGTAGATACTTCACTCAGAGAAACATATAATACGACCAAGAACTTGCACCAAAGTTGTACATAGCAAGCATATAAAACTTTATAACTGTACAAGTGCACAGCATTAAATCTTTGCAATTGAAGATAGTCACAACTTCCCTAAATTAACAATCTCAACTGATTTGCTATCATCAGCACTCAGCAGAAATCTCCAGCAACTGGACCTCAAACACAAAGGTAAACTATGCAAGAAAAAAAAAAAGATTGCAAAACGGCATCCAAAGAGATGCCAGCAAGTGCATATTCCATTGGAGGCATAAACTATGCAATGCTACATGTAAAAGCAATAGGTATAATGAATATCCTGTCTCTTCAGACGAAATTTCACTCGTTCAAAACTAAATAGAATTTCAATACTAAACTTGACCAAAAAGAACTAAAATCCGAAGCCAAAACCTAAAACTCATCTAATCAGCCAGATGCACAAAAATTAGTCAAAAATAGGGTAATAAAATCCATAATCCACACCTTACGCAAAGCAGTGGCGAGTTCGCCACGGGTGAAATTGGCAGCAGCGGCCGTGGTCAAAGGAATCCCGTTACGGAACTGATACAGAGCGACGTTCTTCTGAATGTACTCCGTAAATTGAACCCTGCATCAATCAATATCGCAATCACAAAACAGAAAAAATAGCCATAAACAAGAAAAGAAGAATCATAAAAAAAGAAAAAGCGAAACCTGTCTCCAGATTCGCCACTAGCGGCGATGAGCTTGTGAGAATCGAGGACCATGATCTTGTCCTCGTTGGACTTATGAACGAGGATGCTATGTACCGCCGACGTATCCGCCGCCACAATCGCGAAACCGTTTCCGACGAGACCGAATACGCACTCCATGGTCGTTGATCTGATTCTTCAGATGCTTCTTCTCTCTGAGTTTCTTTGTCTTTGCTTCTTCAACTTTTTCGTTTTTTCTACTCTCTCAGAATGAAACTACTGTGACTATCAAAGTAGAGAAAGAAAGAGCCTTCGTGTGCAACAAGTAGAGTAGCGAATTCGGGTCATAATAATAAGCCCAACGAGCGAACCGGTTTTTTAAAAGAAAATTGGGCTGAACAGGATTTCATGTTTTAATAAATTGTTTAAGGGATGGGCCCATTTGTTCTCTTCTTCATTCTAGCTCAAGAGGAAACAGGCTTTAACCTATGGAATTAGATCTTTGTCCATTTTAAAAAGATAAAGGGTAAATTACACTTTGGTACTCTGTAGTTTAACCCTATTTCACTTTGGTACCCTGTGGTTTGAAATCTGACACTTTGGTACCCTATGGTATTCTCCATAACACTTTGGTACCCTTTTGGAGCTATTTTGTAATTTTAACCATAACAAAATTTGCAAAAATTACATATTGACCCCAAAATTTTGTAAAATTTTTCATTTTAGTCCCTAGATAATATGTATCCAGGGACCTATTTATAATTTTTTGAAAAATTTTTGGGTGATTATGTAATTTTTGCAAAATTTGTTATGGTTAAAATTACAAAATAGCTCCAAAGGGTACCAAAGTGGTAATAGAGAATAACACAGAGTACCAAAGTGTCAGGTTTCAAACCACAGGGTACCAAAGTGAAATAGGGTCAAACCACAGGGTACCAAAGTATAATTTACCCAAAGATAAAAGAAGAAGTAGAAAGATAAAGTGTGAGTCTCACATATTAATTATTTTGTAGGACTCACACATTCTCTCTCTACATCTTCCTTTATCTCTATAAAATGTAAAAATAAATATATATATATATATATAAGGATCAAATGCAGAGGATCAAATCCGTTTTAACATTACTATTTACTTCAAGGATTCATGAATTGACCACCCCAAAAAATATCAAGGAGTCAAGATATAAATATTTTTTAAAACATTATTAAACAATACTTTATGATATAAAATACATTGCACATATGAATAATTAATTTTTATTAATTATATATATTATAAAAATACTTTTGTAAAAAAATTTTGTTGATAAAAATTCATAAACACTACTCTTTTTTTGGTTAAATAGTCATTTTGGTCCTAAATGCATGTCTTAATATTCATTTTGGTTATTTATTTCAAAATATTCAAGTTGGTCTTAAATATTGGCAAAATGTTTCATTTTGGTCTCAAACTATTGAATATGGTCATTTTTCTCTCATTTCAAGTTTGAATGTGACAAATTCGAACCCACGTAATATTGTTCTTAAAGAATACTTTCTCTATACAATTGGGGTCGTCAGCAAATTAAATCAAATTAGTCTTGAAAATAGATCACTCATTGCACAGTCAGCCAAGCTAAATTAATCATATATTTCACGTTTCAAATTTAAACGTGACGAATTCAAAATTACTAGTTACTCTAAACAAGTCTTTTGAACTTGAAATGAGATAAATATGACTAAATTCAATACTTTGAGACTAAAATGAAACATTTTGTCAACATTTATGATCAATTTGAATATTTTGAAAAATAAAATAAAATTAACATCATGACATACATTTAGGACTAAAATACCCTTTAACCCTTTTTTTAAGTTATTTTAATATTTTTAACATTATTTTACATATATTATATCCTAATATCTTAATATTATATATCTCATAATCATATAATATAATATAGATATTATCACATATTCCTTACAAATATTTTTTCATTAACTCCTCAGATCATTTTAACTATCTTTTTCCTTAGTATATTTTCAACAGTACTATTTTTTTTTAAAAAATAAAGCACGACTTCTGATCACCAAAAAGAACAAAGAACAAATACTCATTAATAATTCTATATATCTAACTTTATTTGAATCAAAAGTTTAGCATTATCAATCTTAACATAATTGTTCCATTAATTTAATAGCAAAAGCAAAAGCACTTTGGGACTCTCAAAGTACAGGGTTACTTTCAGTTGTACATTTAAAGTTTTTTTTTAATTAATTGTACCCCTAATGTTTTACATTTGAGTCAATTGTACTACCAAATTGAGGGTAAAACTAACACAAACAAAAAAAAGATTGGGAGTACAATAATGGATCCAAAAATTTTTGGAGATAAAACTAAAACTGATCTCATACTTTGAGAGTACCAATAGAACTTTTGTCTTTATTTAATTAGTGTTCCTAATAAGGATTTAAGAAGACAAGGGTGGCCATGGCCTAGGACATTGAGGTGGTCCTGTCACATTACAAGAAGCTCCCTTTTGCATGCTACAAACACATTCGTCGAACGGAACTCCTCCTCCAGCCGGGCGGCAATACACGTGGATTTCACCGACTCCTCGATAACAAGGACGACAAGTGTCCATGCATTGGTTAATGTCAGGGCAACCACCACCTGTAGTGGCTAGCTCACATGCATTCACCCCTAAAAGTAAAAGTGATCAAATAATTATTTAAATATAACAAAATCACAACTTATTTAGTTAGCTGGTGGAAGTAGTAGAGCTATCAAAATGAGTTCGACTCATTGGACCACATTAAAATATGACTTGAATTAGCGAATTTAGGTTATTTCTTATAATAGATTGGGTCAAGCTAACCCATTTTTCACGGGCTGGTCTATTTCATTAAAATAATATTCATTTAATATTTTTTAATTAATAAAATAATAACTAATAAGAATAAATATTATTACAAGCATGGTAATCAAGATCGAGATCTTAGATCGTCAGATTGTGTAAGATCGAGATCTTGATAAGGTCTACCTTGTCAGATCGCACATAGGATCAGAAAATGACTGAGATCGTAGTGGCATCGCGATTTTTTGGATAGGATCGTAAGATCGCAAGATCCTGCAGATCTTGGTCAGATTTTGAATTTCTTTCTTTTTCTTAGCATTTTTGACATGTTTTTTTAGAGAAAACATACTATTTGATCCCTGAATTTACACAAAATCAACTAATCATTCCCTGAATAATCAAAATACACGATTTGATCCCTCAAATATTTCAATTATCAACTATTTGGTCTCTAAATTTAAACTAATTTTGTACTTTTTTGACCATGAATTTATACTAAATTAATACTATTTGGTCCCTGAATTTTAATTAACTTTATAGTTTTTGGTCCCTGAAATTGTATTAAATTTATACTATTTGGTCTCTAAATTGTTACCTTTTGGTCCCTGTATTTAACTCAAGGACCAAATCGTTGACAATTGTAATAATTCAATGATTGATTACTTAACACGTTGTAAATTCATTGATCAATTAATATGGATTTTTTTAATATTATTAAAAACTTAATGTGATTACATATGTATTATTTTTCTTTAAAAAAAAATTAGGATCTTAAGATCCTCGATCCGATCTTCCGATTTGATCTATTTTATGCCCCTTCTAATCCTTAGCAAGATCTCGATCTTGATTACCTTGATTACAAGAATAATTTATCAATTGAAAAACACTATATAAATATGTTGGATGATTAAAAATTGAAGAATTAAATGAAATATATAGTAATATAATAAAAAAGATAATATTTAGTTATCATTTCAATCATTTTTTTTAATTATATTATGTAATATAATTTTAAATATTTACTTTTTATGTTATATATTTGAATTTTTTATATTATATATCAAATTATATTTAATATATTTTTATTGAAAAAATTAAAAAAATATTCTAAGCTCATCGGACTGATCCTAGGCCCATTAAAGGTAATGTTGGACTAAGAAAATTTTAACTCATTTCAAAAATACGATAACCTAATCCAATCTTTTAAACTACCGGGCCAAAATGGACTTGAATTTGGCCGAGTCGGGTCAGCTAATTTTGACACCTCTAGATGAAAAGAGTTAATTATGAGGAATTATCATGGAAAGGAAAATTAAACCAAAAAAAAAATAGAAGAAGAAAAAATTAAATATGTACCTGAAATGAATACAAGAAGGAGAGGAATAAGTGAAGCTGATGGTAATGCGAATTGGGCCATTTGATTTCTCACAAGATTTGTTTGTTTCTAAGAATATTGTATATGAAATTGGGTGTGTTATGTGAGATTTTATAAATAGGCAGGACTAGATTTGCTAATTATGATGCAATTTATTGCATTAATGTCTGGTTATTGAGAATGTATATTGAGAGAATCAGCTAAGTTTAGTAATAAGTTGTAACCATTTATTTATGAAAAGTTTCTTTTAATTTTTTTAAGTCATCTTGCCCCTTTCCATTTACTGACTTTTCATCAATTTTAATTTCGTCTTTAATGAATTTTTGTTATTTTTTTAT
>QANZ01023583.1:31553-61186 GCA_003254925.1 Chamaecrista fasciculata
TTTTTTATAATCAAACACACTCAATTACACTTATACCCCTATATACATACCTAAAATTACCTATACTCTCATTCATTCAATTAAAAATCACAAGGGCAAAATGGTCATTTCCATAAATATTGGGCCATTTTACAATTACTCATTATTGTGTAGGGCTAAAATGTTATTTTGCCCAAAATATTTAGGGATCAAATTNCATTCCCTTGATATGAAAAGTTTCACGGGATTTTCGCTAACAAACTTCGTAAATATAACGTTATCATTCTTTTTCTTGGTACAACAAACATATACAACAATATATGTTGGAACCAAGCAAAACGTAGAATGTTTAAAAATTTGTTAGCTAGTCTATAATATCTGTTCTCTAAATATTCAGTTACGTGTAACAAATTTTCGTCATTATTAATCTTTTACATTTCTTCTTAATTAATTCATTTTCTTGATTTCTTCAGAATAAATACGTGCATCATACATGTCAAGATGATTTTCTTTTTTGGTTAAATCATGAATTTCTTCCGTCTATTCGTGTAACAGTTTAGACGGAGACTAATCTCATTCGGGCGGAAGAGTGAACAATTTAAAACCCTCCAATAATATCGACTTTAGAGATTAAATCTGAGTTCTCTTACTTAGGTGCAGCTCTCTAATACTCTAAAGTCTAACCACTATGCCAAATAATATATTTATTTTTTTAAAACTTTTAGGGGGCTTCACACGCTTTAAGTAATTTATAACTATAATTAATGCCAATATTATCCCTCAATTATTATGCGTTATTGACCTATAATAACCGTATATATAGCACTATAAAAGCCAAGCACCTATCTCTCAATATTCACACACCCACCATACTTCTTTTCCCTTTGGAATTAAACCAAAATCTTCCTTCCTCTTTCTTTGTGATTTTATCTCTGAGAAATGAGTTCTTGCTTTTATTATATCATATATATACATATATAGCATCAAGATGGAAAATAAAGTCGAAGATGATGATGACGACAACAACAACAACGAAGATGATGATTATAGAAGTTTGATAGGGAAGCAAACACATCAAATCAATGAAATACCAAAAAAGGTATATATCTTTTACATTTTGTTTCCATAAGGTATATGAATACACCAAATCAATGATGATTTCATTGTTTATATACATATGGTGTATTCATACACTTTTCTTAATCTCGTGTAAATTACAGAGAGAATACTTGTAGTTTGGTCTATTTGCACTTTGGGACTTTGTGGTTTAAAAGTTTTCAATCGAGAATCATGTAGTTTGCGTTGTTAGCACTTTGGAGCCATGTAGTTTTGTTTTGTAAAACATTAGCAGCACTAGTCACATGCCACACACATGGATCCACAAAAAATATTTTTTTTTGTTAAAATTAGTCTTTGCAAACCCTAATTCTTTGGGATCTTCGTTGTCGGAACCTAAGGAATATTTTTCCTAAACTAATTTTATGATAAACATCCCTTTTGTCTAGAAATTTGAAGTTAATATAGTTTTAGGGTTTGAAGCTCTAAATTTCTTGGTGGGTTTGAATAAGAACACATTTAGCCAAATCTGAGATCAAATATCTCATCATATCACCAAGACGATGTCGTTCTCCGCTTGAACAACCCGAAATGTCATTGGAAAATGTCGCTTTTAGCGAGATTGACTCTCAAGTCTACTTTGTTTATGGGTTGGGTGATTTGATCCAATTTGAGGTTGTGACAACCTCTTTGACTGATGTGAAGTTGTTTTGCATTTTGGTCCTTTATTTTTTTTTTTAAAAGAAATATATGGAAATTCTGATATATTACAAAGGGGGTTTGAACTTGGGCCATATGAGTTTGTACAAAAACTACACTATAAATTACGTAGATCTAGAATTATATATCTTTAAAAAATTATTAAAAATCATTCTGATTATTAGTTATTTGCTAGAGATTTTGAAAATGTTGGGGTTAAGGTTGGAAGGTTGGAGCCATGTTTTATGAAAAGTAGAACCAAGCTTCGAATATAATAGTGCGAGGGACTAAAAGTGGAACTTCTAAGAAACATTCGAGATTGAAACAGAAAAAAATTATTAGGGACCTAAATGGAATAAGGCCAATATTAGGGACCAAAATGGTATTATCACCTCATTTTGAACCACACGACACTCAATAGAAAATATTTTAACCATAGGACACCAAAATACAAACGGGTCAAACCACAAGTATGTTTTCTCTAATTTTCCTTATTATTTATAGTGAGAATATGAGAGACAATAGAACACCTTGTGACTAATGTGTATATATTATTATTTATATGTATCCTTTGACCTTGATTGGTGAAGCCACATGGTTACTCCAATTTTGATACCCTATCAATCACTGACTAAATTTTTGTATATACATGATAACATAACACTTTAAAGAACCTTTTTTTTTTGTATAATCAAAGACAAATCATAATTTGTTTAGCCTTGCAAAACTCTGGCTTGTTCATCTCTTCACATCTATTCCTTTTAATATTTTTCAGTTGGTTTTTTATTTTTCATGAAAAGTTGTTAGTTTATGCTTTAATTAGTGTCATAGATCACAGTTAAACTTAGTTGTTGCTAGCTAGAAAATACAGAGCTTATAAGGTTCCCTTTAGGGTGACACTTTATTTGATAGATGAAACACCTTTGGATTGGAATTTCAGGTACCCAAACATGTTGGGTGTTGCACAAGGCCTTGAATATCTTCACCACGTTAGGTATATCTCTCCGTGTAAATTAAATTATTATGTTTTCATATTGCATAGTTAGTTTTCGTTCATTTCTAAAGCTGACTCTACCTCTTGAAATTAATTTGAATTGCCAGATTGTGGGTACATGATGAGAATGACAGAGACAAGTGATGTACAATGAAAAGCATAGACCAACTATGAAAGACGTGGTAGGTATGATCAAGGAAATTAATAAGCATGAGAAAGGAAAATATAGGAGTTGATCTATATACGCTTGAGGAGAGGACAACTCAGTCAGACTCTAAAATAGTACAATGTTTTAACTTTTACGGGACTATATTGTATATTTCAATCTTTATGGAACCGAATTGTCAACTCAATAATCTTTTAAGGACCAAATTTCTAGTTTACTCTTAATTAATATTGTCCAAAAAGAAAGCTATATGATCATATCATATGAATATACAAATAAATCACTATCAATGTACATATATATATATATAGAGAGAGAGATAATAATATTGATATTTGGTTCAGTATGTACTAATTTGTTTTGTATCACTAATTTATCAAATGTGCATTTTCAAGTTGTTCCTAAACTCTCTAGCTTATCATTTTTTATAGAAAGATTCTAAAGTTACTTGAATATATCCAAGAAAACATTCTTATATACTTCAATCAAAGATATTTTTATGTATTTAGTCATGAAGTGTATAATACTGGTTATTACTTTATTTACTTGGCAAGTACGAGAGGTTTGACAAGCCAACTTTCACTATTTGAAAGCTTTATTTGATAATTAGTTTCCTTTAAGATTATGTATAAATAATAAGCCAATGTCCAATTTTAGTCTCTAATCTTTGGAGTAGGTTTCAATCCAGCTCTTTATCCTTTTTTTTTTTTTTCAATTATGATCCTCCAAGTTTTCCAAAAGTTTCACTACTTAGTCTCAATGAGTAAATGTGGCAATATCTCAAGCTACATGTTGCTTTTGATGAGTCATTTCTTTATCAAGTTGGAGCCGTCAACAAACAAAGACAAATTAGGTTTTGAAAGTAGGTCGCTTGAAGTCAAATTGAGACGGAAAGTGATTTTCCATATTTTTTTTACTTTTTGGTTCTAGAACCACTTTTAGGCTCAATTTGACTTAATTTGCTTATAGTTCTAATTGGCGAGAAAAAGGATTCAACAAGAGTAACCCGTAGCCCCAATTTCATCAAAATTGAACTTGAAACAATAGTAACCCATAGCTCGAAATTTGTCACACTCAAACTTGAAACGAGAGAGATATGACCAAATTCAGTTGTTGAGACCAAGGAGTGAAATTTTTTAGAAATTTAGAGGACTAAAATTACAATAAAAAAAAAGATAAATGGCTGAATTGCAATCTATCTTAAAGATATGGGACCAAAATTGCATTTTTACCTAAATAATAATAAATGCATTAGTCACCTAGAGTTCTTTTGCCTATCATTTTCTCAACATAACTAATAATATATAACAATATGTATACATATATTAAACTTGTCAAAGATGAAAAATATATGAATATACCATTTGAATATACAAATAACTTACTATTAATTTTCATATATATATAAATATATATATATAGTTCAAAAATCCTTTGGATTCTAAACTACGTGTGTTAGAAAATGACAAAAGATTTCCATTTATGCTTGACTCTTCTAGTTCTTTTTCATTGATAAATCAAGTAATTAGGAACTAATGATGCATAATTAAGCTTTCTCACTACAATATTCCTGGAAGAAACACCTATTATTCTTCAAATTGAGGAATAATCAAAATAAAATATAATGTACTAAAACTAAAAGAGCTTATATATATGTTGACACACACGAAATCGTCCAACTAAGGCGTGTGCAAAGGCGTCTTAATAACTCACGAGTCATGGGAAATTGACCAAAAGCAAAACACGCCACATTTAATGCGATGATCCTAGCACTTGATGCTAAGATTCTCACAATGACATCGAGAAGGCAAAAATCGTTGTGCTACAGTGTACCCTATGCAAACATTGACAATTGGTATTGACTAAGATGTTATACGCCCTTTGGCCGTGCAGCAGTCAGTATTTATTAACCTCACCTACTCTATTTAAAGTTGTTAGAAAACTATCGCGACAATCAGCACACCGGTCGTCGAATCCTAACACCACAAGATTTGACCCACATCCACGCGCTAAGTGCCCTCACCATGCGTCTGTCAACATCACTCAAATACCTTTTACTAATCACAACACAAAAACTTCAGGGAGTATAAATAGACAGAGACAACCCTCAACTAACGTAATGCCATTTCTATCCTCCAAACCACTATTCAAGAAACACCATCTGACGTAACCATTGGAGAAGATTCATAAGAAACCGTCCTTGTGTATCTCTTTTGCATGATTTATTTATCTCAAGCTTCACCCAAGCTATCCATCAGGAAACTTAAGGCAAGACCACCCTCATGTCTACTTTAATGTTTTCACTAGTGTCTTCTGTGGGGAACGTAGGGGTTGTGACCTCCATTTCCCTCCCTCTCTATGGCTGCTACCGTGGCCTTTTGTCTTCTCACGTGTTTTTCCCCTTTCACATGTTTTTCGCATGATATCTTTGTACGACTACATTTCACGTGTTCATTAATCATAGAGAGTTTGATAAGGACTCGTACTTATCCTCACAAGTTCTCAACACGCCTATATACCCCGACGTTAACTTATATCCTACCTACGTATGATTGCTTGTCATAAATTTCATACAAACCTAAATGCTGACATTTGTTTACTTTTTTATCGTAAGTATGTCCAATGAGTATGTCCTATTTCTTTTTCTCTCTTTACTCCCATCAAGACCTTAGTACGATCACCGAATGGGAAATGACTTGCAAGACTAACAAAATCCTTTCTCCCTTGAAACTTTAGCCAAATAGACCAAGATGTTCTTGACCGCGAGCAACGACGATAACTAGTCTATCTCATCGGAGCAGTAGTAGGACCTGACCAGCTCTAGCCAACCAGCTCCACTGCTCGCTGGAGAAACCACACCTACCCTAACGAGTCAGAGGGAACCCTCTTCCTGATGAAGATTGTGCCCTAGGGCCAATCTTTTATGTATATGTTTTTGTTTGAACATATTTCTTTTGATTAATTTATAGATGATAAATTATGTGGTTATCATATTATTAGCATGTTTACTGTGATAACAGTCCTTGATTAATTATGTGATAATTAATCTAAATTGTCCCTGGTCGATCATTCACATCGGAATGTGAATGAACTAAGACTAGCATGACCTCGGTGTATAGAGATACATGCACATGATGCTTCTCGAGAGTCATGGTGCAATTATGTAAAGGTTACAAGTTGCTGGACTGACCCGGAGAGTCCTGCATGGGTTTTAGTCATAAGCTAGTCTCTCCTGTACACCTGTCACGATCGCCTTAGACCTGAGGTTTTGACTATTCTGGCATCGTAGATGCTGAACTTTGGCCTAGTCCAACGTTGCCCGTAACAGGGTAGCCATATAGGCTATGTATGGGTTTAGTTGTTTACCGTGCTGAGGAATGTGGTTGACCAAGATGGAATTTTGTCCCTCATTAAGATGAGAGGTATCTAACTGGCGCCCTCGATGAGTCTGTCCAAGGAATGTGTGGCCACACAGGCAAATGGGACTAACTCAAGGAATCGAGAAAGTTATGGTTTGGATTAAGGATGACTTTCCCGTGCCTTATCCAAGACCAAAATATCGTATGACAATAGGGATTATGACAAGGTGGTACTAAGGTTAAATTGATTTAGGTTAAAACGATAACTCACGCGTTTTGGGTAGTCGTGATGGCTTGCTAGAGTCCGCTCTCGACTTGTGAGTCATAAAGATGGCTTGCTGCCAACTTCACGTGAGGTCTGCTGGGTCACACACGAGCAGGATCAAGATACCATGATAGGGACACGAATTAGGGTTAATTCGTGAGTCACTTTGGTGACACAATTTAAGACATAGTTGAATGTCTTAGGACATGAAATCTTGTCTTAAATAATATCTACGTTTGTGATATTTAAATTTGTTAGACAAGTTTAAATATATTAATTGTTAAATAGTTAATTTGATTAATCTATTTACATTTAGATTCTTGTTAAAAATTTTGGGGAATAATAAATTAAATAAGCTTCCTAAAAGTTAGGGGATTATTAATTTATTAAATTCACTAATATTGGGATGACAAGGGAGAGGGTGGCGCCTCATACTTGTTGATTTTAATAAATGAAAATGTTTTGTTAATTAAAATCAAGATTTGAATTTGAATTCAAGATTTGATTTTGTTTTCAAGATTCAAAGTTCGAATTAAAGATATTAGGGTAATATTTTAATTCAATATAGCTAAAAAATTAATAAGTTGGTTATAACTACCTAAGAGTTAGAGTTGTTATTTTAATTATTAAATTCCTATATATATATATGCATGAGGGTGGCACATTCTTTAATCTTGGAGTGCAAGATTTGATCTTGCATTTTGAATTTAAATAATGCAAGTCGAATTTTAAGGTTAGAATATTAAGGTAATATTTTAATTATAAATTCAATTCCTCATGACTCATTCCAACCAATAGGGTTTGAGCAATCAAGATTTGGTTTCAAGATTTGATCTTGAAATTCAAATTCGAATTGCCTATTAAATTTTAAATTATAATATTAGTGTAATATTATAAATCAAGATTTAGGGATTCCCTAAATTATATTATGGAATTATAATATTCAAGATTTTAGGGATTCACTAATTAGATTAGTAATTCCCTAATTTTAGGAATGAGAAAAATATATTATAAATACACACACCAATAGGAGAAGTCGCCTAATTCACTCATTCCAAGTGAGAGAAAATTTTGACTCACCCTAACTCTAGAGAGAGAAGTCGACTTTCTCAATAGAGAGAGAAAGTTCGACCTAAGCCCTAAAATCCTTAGGGTTTGTGTGTGAGACTTGTGCCACCATTCTTGGAGATCAAGACTTGTTCTTGATCGTCCAAGAACCTTAGATTTGGTTCCCGAATTCTTTTGGAGAAAAGAATTGGAGGCTAGCACCTCGGTTTCTACAAAACTGTTCGTGTGGATCACCGGCAGATGAAGGACACGTTGGAGTGGACTTCTCGAGATTGCAGAATTCAAACTCACCGATTGATTTGAGGTATACATTCTTTCTTTACTAGCATAAATTCAGATAGTGGATCTTGGAAGGGAATTATAGAGTTGTGCTAAAATTTGTAATTTACTGTTTTTCTGCTGCGCTGCCTCTATAATTCTCCAACAGTGGTATCAGAACCACGCTATTCTTGGTTTTATGCTAGTTCTGTGATTGTACATGTGATGTATGATTATATGTTTACCGCTTTCATTCGTATGCTTGAAATTTGCGAAAATCCACCACATGTTTTTCGAACCTAATCTAAAGAATTGGTGCAAATCTATGTATTTGATACATAGGGTAATCAATTGGATTGATTAAATCTTTTTCTTGAATTTTTGGGTCTTGGTCGAAACTCTATATATATTAATTAAAATTGTTTTGATTATAATATTCTAGGGTGGCTGAAAATTTTAAAATTATGAATTTATAAATTTTTTGGGTCAATAATTCGAATTCTTGAATATGATTCTTGAATTCTTTAATTATTGATGCAAGACTTAATTTTTCAAGAAGGCATGTTAAATTGCACAAACCCTAATTGAACACAATTTAAAAATCACTTTTTGGTGTGTTGTTGTATGTTAGCCGTGTGTCTATATATTAATATATGTGAATTGTTCATGTATGTTTGGGTATGGTGTTGGATATGACTCTAGGTATTTTTGGTAAATACGGCCTGCGTGTCGTCTCCCTAAATTCTGAATATAATTTTATTTTATTTTTCACCTCAATGTAAATGAGGTTTTCCCAATGTAATTTTATTTTTCTTTTTAGAAAAATTCTCTTATTGGCTTGAGGGAATTTAGGGTAGATGGGTCATATCTAAACACGGTTAATTTTATGCATTTAGTATTTTTGTATGAGATGCAAATTGGCGCTAGATGTATGTTTAGGGGTTCGATTTTAACATGCAAAGTTTTATTTTTACGCACAACCACGTATTCGATACGAGCGTAGGATTTTGTATGAGATACAAAATTCGTGCATGTGTTTATATGTATATGATACATGGGGATAAACACTTGGCACACTCGTTTAATTTTAAAATCAGATTTAAAATTGAACCAAAATAAATTTTAAATTGAACCCTTTTAAAATCTTAAGTTTTAATGCCGTCAATAAAACAACCCTGTTAAAATCTTGATCATTGTGGAGCGGTGATAGCCCAAGCTACACGTATCTACTTTTATCTTGAGGAGACACGGGTGAATGGAATTTTCAACGCGATGCCTTATTGAAGTCTTGGTTCATTGGATGTGTTGATAGCCCAAGCTACACGTGTTTAATGGGCCTTGATGATATAGTGTTGGGCTTTTGCCTCATTGTTTTGAATTTGGCCATTGATCTGACCATATTTCATCATATATTTTGGTGACATTTAAGGGCATTTTATATTCATTTGGGATTTAATTGCATGCCTTTATGTCCCTTTATGATAAAATATGATGCCTTGAAGTTTGATGATTATTTGGACTATTTTGTGATTAATTGAGTGGTTTTCTCGGGTTTAATCTTTATTACTTGATGGATCCTCTTTATCCTGAGAATTCACCTAGTTTCTCGATGTTCTTGATAGGTTTTAATGAAGTCCAAAGTGCTGAAATACTTCGAGGAAGGCTCAAGGATGTTTGGAGACGAGTTAGGGACCAAACTGAAAACGAACTCAAGCTGCTGGAAAAACCGCCGCCGAAACTGCCACCATGCATAGCCGCCGAGGGTCCGTGGCGGGTCTCTCTGGAAAACCCGCCGCCGGAACCGCCGCCATGCACAGCCGCGGCGGGTTCGCGATAACTTATAATTATTCAGGCCCAAGCCCGATTTTGAGGATTCTGACCTAGATTTCTTTGGAATAAGCCGAAATTTACATATATTAGAGGTTTTTAGGTCATTTAAATGGGGAGGAACCCTAAAGACACACTTTACACCATCTCATTCATCCCCTCTCTTCTCCCACCTTCATCCATGGCTATTTTGGAGGCTAGGAGGCTTGTTGAAGCCGAATCTCTCTCCATGAGCAGCTAGATTCCACACCCATAAGAGCATTGGAGGAGGCCCGAGCTTAGTTCTACACTTAGGGAGTTTTACTTTACTCTTTTCATCATTTTATATTAGGGTTTGAGTTTTTCTTGGTTAGAGAACTTGTAATTCTGATATTGATTATGAATTTGAGATTGGATTTTGGAGTCTAATATGTATTGATTATTCTTGTCTTGTTATGATCCGTTCGGATACGTTGTAGTTGGTTTGACTAATAATTGGGATAAGTTTCTCTTTGATAACTTAGTCTGAGTTATAGAGTTGCCTGAATTCTTGATTTTATCTCGCCATTAGCTTCATTGAAGTGATTATCTTGGTTATGTTTATAATTGAGTTAATTACTATGTTTAACGGTAGTGGACAACTTTAGTAAATAGTTTGTGAAGTAATTACTCCGATCTTTATAAGCTAGGAAGGCCGAATTTAATTCCTCTATTAGGTGTTTCCATCAATAAGTGTGTCTTATCTATCTTTATCGATTTTGTTTATCTTTTGCTTATTAATCAAAAACCCCAAAAATATTATTGCTTAATTTAATTATTGTTTTAAGTCTTAGACAAACAATAAAAGAACACATTTTCTTCACTTTTACCCGATTGGTGATAACTTGGTATCGTTTACAATTAAACCTTGCACAAAAGTTCATTGAGAGATCGACTCGGATTGCACCACTTGAAAATTGTTACATAATAGACATAGTTAAGATTTAAGAAAGAAATCCATCCTCTCTCAAATTGTTCTCAAATCACTTCTTCCAAACTTTCAATATAAAAACATTTTATAAAAGAATTAAACCATTTATACAGACAAACATTTTTTTTGGCCTGAACTATACAGACAAACATGTTGACTGAGAGTTTTACATAATTATTAAAAAGAAAACAATAAACACGAAGGTAATGAAAGAACTAAAAATGAATAGAAAATACCAATAAAACAAGATTGGTATTTTCAACTAATACTGAGGATTAACATTTTTTAGACAAACATAACCATAAAATTCAGAATTTGCAACTGTCTAAAGAAAAATATTAAAATTCTAAGAACTACATTAAAGTAGGTCAACTGCATAATACTATTTAAAAAAGAAAAAAAGCATTGATAGATACTCGACTACGACATTTAATACTCAGATCCAAATAGTTCTGATGCTATCACCTTCTCAGCACACAGCTGCAAGGGACCAGTTCCTGTCTTTTTATAGGAGACACCTGAAACAAGTGAAAGTGGACGAAATCAAGCAAAACATAGTGCCTTGAATAGTTAACAAATGCACAATACGAATGATATATCTCATATCTCAACTGCAAACTCTTAAAATCTGGGAATTTTCACAAACAGAAACAGATTAGCACCACAGAAACTAACTGTCAAAAGAAATTACCACTGCTGATATGCTTCAAACACTGATGAGGATAAAGAAAAAGAACATTCCCCAACGAACTTAGCTCAAATGATAACTTTACAACAAAAACAACCACAACAACAACAATAAAAACCTTTTCCCACTAGGTAGGGTCAGCTATGTGGATCAACTAACGCAGTAACGCCAACCTGTTCTATCTTTGCACATGTCCACCTGCAGCCACGGAGCCACCCATCCTATTCTCAATTAGTTTGGAAGCTAAACCTAGAACGAAATATCAAACAAGAAGATGACTGCAAGATCTTCACACACTACACAATAGGATGACATCTCAGTTACAAACTCTTAAAATAACGGATTTTTCACAAACACTTCAACAGAAACAGATTAGCATCCCAAAAAACTGACAAAAGTAGTTACCGCTGGTGATATAATTCAAACATTAACAAGGACAACGAAGAATAACATCGCCCAACAACCTGGCTCAAGTTATAATTTTCTTTGACAAAAGTTCCAGGGACATTCAATATATTTGGGGTCAATCCGACAGCCAACTATCCTACTCTCAATTAGTTTGAAAACTCAGACTAGCAAGAAACATCAGACAAAAAAATGAGTGCAAAGATTAACACATTACGGGACAGAAGAAGACAATCATTGTACAAAGCAAAAAATTACTTCCTCAAAAATGAGCAATAGGCAATTGGTGTCTACACAAATATCAAATTGAAACATGAACCAAACATAAAAAGACATGAATTAAAATGTGAATACAAAATTTGAAAATTGTTACATAATAGACATAGTTAAGATTTAAGAAAGAAATCCATCCTCTCTCAAATTGTTCTCAAATCACTTCTTCCAAACTTTCAATATAAAAACATTTTATAAAAGAATTAAACCATTTATACAGACAAACATTTTTTTTTTGGCCTTAACTATACAGACAAACATGTTGACTGAAAGTTTTACATAATTATTAAAAAGAAAACAATAAACAGGTAATGAAAGAACTAAAAATGAATAGAAAATACCAATAAAACAAGATTGGGAAATACACAACTCAAGTTTAGTTAAGTGCTACTGCTCAGCCTTCGGTGATGGAATTTTGATGAATTTAAGGATTTACAAACGATACATGACAAAAAGAAAGTCATATTACAATACTATTAAACCTGAACAACATAACTGATGCATCAAGACGTGAAAAAGAGCAAAAGGTTTTATTGACAATATCATCTCCATCCAATGAATAAACAACACCAGCTCAATTCTCAGTCAAAGTTTGTATCTAACCAATTGATAAGGCACCTTGAAGTAACTTATTCAATTATTAACTAGTAGAGAAAGGACAATCAAAATAGTTCTAGATCACTAGCTATATACATCATCAATTAGGAGTTAGTATGCATGTTAGCAAGTGATGTTGTCAACAAAGATAAGGCCATCGTGCTCATAAGAACGTTATAAAGTTATTGAGTGTATAAAAGTAAAGTGGCTAACCATGGTGTCCTCATTGAGTAGGTTTAATCCTACAAAGCATAACCTCATTTGTGTCTTTTATGGTCCTCCACACTTGGGCTTGAAAGATTACACAGCTTCCATCCGAAGGATCTTTTGCTTGGAAGGTTATGAAATACATAGCACCAGCAGCGCCCCTTACGTTGGCCTTGACAAAGTCAACATATTGATAGTTTGTATTCTACATGAACAAAATTGAAGTAATTACTCCAAAAACATAATAAACAAACAAGGTTGAAGTTCAAACAAAAACAAAAATCAGAGGCAACAATTCTACCTTGTTTTTGTTATAACTTTCCATTGCCGATTTTGAGCAGTCTGTTAGTTCATCACGAATTTCATCATTGTGGATACAGGTCATGGGATAAAGTCCACCACAAATCCTAGGGCCCAGAAACCTAGGGCCAGGAATCGGATCAACATCAAAACCCTGTAAATTTCAAATTGGAGCGAGAAAACCCTAAGTAACGCCCAAATATGAAAACGAAATTAATAATAAAATAAGAATGTAATTGCATAAACACTTGTATACCTCACTCTCTCTGATCTGCTTCATGTATCTATTCAATGTTTCTTCGTCCATTTCATCGCCGTCAAGTTGATAATATTGCACAGGCGTGTTCTCTAAACTTGGCTTATCTTCATCGGAAGAAGAGTCGCTATCTTCAGACAAATCAGGCTCGCCGCTTGGGTAGGGTTTTGTATCATCATCGTGTTCTTCAATCTTAGCCCGCTTTGGACTTCTGCAGGATTCCATTGAAATACAATGCAACGAAAAAACTGAGAGATGTGAAAGAAAGACGAAACAAGGTTTTCAATGGTTGGCTTTCTCTGAATCCTGGCCGTTCCTCTGATCTAGCCACTGCCTTGGAACACGTAATTTTGTTTTTCGATAAAATTCTCAAAAAACCTAGCGTCTTAAATTTAGGGTGATTTGGTTTAAATAATCCATCAAATTATAATATGACTCAAAATTTAAAATAATTTTATTTGTTTTAGATTATAATCTGATTATAATCTATAAAAATTTCATATAATAAAATGATCAATTATTATTGTACCCTTATTAACGTACTTATTATTATTCTCCACGAAAAAAAAGAGTAAATTACACAAAAGGGCCATGTGATTTGGCCCTATTTCAGTTAGAGTCCATGTGGTTTAAAACGTTACAGTTAGGGTCCCTGTGGTTTGCTCCGTTAACAAAAAGGGTCATGAGATATACTTTCGTCTAAAATTTGACGGAAATTTTAACTAAAATACTATTTTAAGACCCTAACTATTACTTTTTATGCGTTTGAGTCCTTATTTGTATGAAAGGACTTTGACGCAAAAAAAGAAAAGTTTTGTGATAATAAATGACATTTTCCCTTGAACTTTATAGAATGCATTAACTAAAACTCTTCTATTCGCTTCTGAATCTGGAACTTCAAATCCCCCCATGTCAAGTTTGTTTGATTCGTAATTCTCTCAAATTTTGAAAACTCATCAGTTTCTCTTCATCATCATCATCGTTTTCTCAATTCAAAGATCCCTAATCATCAATTCGTTTTGCCCTTCTCAAACCTCTCTCAATTCGTTTTGCCCTTCTCAAACCTCTCATGAATGGACTCTCCTTCTCGTTTACCAGTTCTGCTACCTCATTTTCCTCTTCTCTTTCTCTCTCATCTCCATTGCCGCCATCGTTTTCACCGTCGCTTCTCGAGGTTGTGGAACCAAAGCTCGTTGTGGCGACGGCGGAGGGTGTATCCCGTCCGTTCAGATGCAGACTAATGGATTTCTCGAGGTTGAAGGGCTCGAATTGAGAAGGGCTTGATAGGGAATTTATTAAGATGTTCTCGATGCCGTAAAATTGGGAATCTGAAATCAGATCTTGAAGATCGTATGCTTTGGCTTTGGAGGGAAGATTACTGCTTCGTGGTTTGGAAAAATTGGCCTCCCCCATCGATGGTGATTATGTTAGAGTCAGATTTGGGATGAAAGAATGAAGAGGGAAAATGTCATTTATTACCACAAAACTTTTCTTTTTTTGCGTCAAAGTCCTTTCATATAAATAGGGACTCAAACGCATAAAAAGTAATAGTTAGGGTCTTAAAATAGTATTTTAGCCAAAATTTTCATCAAATTTTAGACGGAAATATATCTCAGGACCNTTTTAGCTTAGATTTTCGTTAAATTTTAGACGGAAATATATCTCAGGACCCTTTTTGTTAACGGAGCAAACCACAAGGCCCTTCTTTGATACTTTTTAAACCACAGGGACCTTCTTTGTAATTTACCCTAATATCTATCTCCTTGCATTATAGTAACATGTTACCATCACACATGAGAGCACCCAAATTGCACAATACATGTTCTAACTTCTATCAACTATCAAGAAAACTATTTTCCACATCTCAAGGACTAATTCATCCCCAAAGGCTGAAGTTGTACAACGAAGATATGAGTTGGGAAAAATTATTTGAGTTGCCTTATTTGGGAAACATTATTGATATGGGAAACATTATTAATTCATACCCAAACTAAATTCAACATAAGCATTATTTGGAAAACATTATTGCTATGATATGAGTTGCCTTCAAATATGCTTATATAATTCACTTGTAATTTATCAACAACAAAAGCTTGACTATCAAATTGTCATTCATTCCACTACAAATTGTCATTTTTACACAAAACATCAACATCATTTCATCATCCGACGGCTGCAGCAATCCTACACTTCAACATATAATCTACTAAACAAGAACATATACTCTACTAAACTCCAACACATACTTTACTTACTCCCTACAACTGCAGCAAGTCTTCAAATAAAGCTACAACCTTTACATCTCATTTGTTATAACCTTTGACACAGAGATAGCCTACAATTATTGCAAATGCAAACATTATTACATTACAAACTACGAGTGCAAAATTCAATCTTTGTAGCCTCTTATTAGTTGCATTTGAAGTCACNTTGATCCCAAACTATTGAATTTGGTCATATTTCCCTCATTTTTCATTACAAATTCAAAGGACTTGTTAATAGGAATTGTAGCTCTGAATTCACGGCATTTGAATTTGAAACAAGAGAGATATGATAAGCTTTGTTTATTTGACCATTAAACGAGCGGTCTACTTTCAGGATCGATTTGACCTCGTTTGCTGACGGCCCCAGCTTAATAAGAAAGTACTCTTCGAGAGCAATACGTAGCTCTAAACTCGTCATGTTTGAACTTGAAACAAGTCATATTCAATAGTTTAGGACTAAAATGAAATATTTTACAAACATTTAGGACCAATTTGAACATTTTAAAACATAATGGACCAAAATGAACATTGAGGTATACATTTAGGACCAAAATGACCCTTTAACCTATTTGAAAATTTGATTTTAAATAACTAGTCATCACTATTTTAGAAAAAACTTGGTATGTTTTCAACTTTTGTTTTCTCTATTAGGGACTGATGTGTTAACTCGGTAAAAATAAGATGGCTCAAAAGTCAAATTTTTTGTCAAAATTTTATTTTGACGAAATTAAATAATTATAGTCGTAATATAGAGAGAGAAGCAGATGGACAATGACTGTTATTTTAAACCAGGGACCAAATCGTTCACGATTTTAACATCACATGAACCAACCAACTCGTGTTTTTTTTAAGCGGATGATTTGTCCTGTCGATATAGAATGAAGGACCAAAAAGTAAGTGTCATCATAAAAAATTATTTGGCCAATATACGATAATTTTAATTATAGTATGTATAGTTATCAAGTGGGATAATTTATCAAAATAATCTAGAAAAATACTCCAAATTGGAGCTTCTAAAAAAATATTATTACAAACCCCATTGCAAAAAATCACACCAAACAAAAATCTAGGGCATGTTTGATTTTGTTTTTAAAAACAGGATTTTGGTTTTGAAAACAAAAAATAATGTGTATTTTTTGTTTTTTAAAATAGAAAACTGCTTTTCAAAAATAGAATCAAATAACTCAAATTATTCACAAAAACCGAAAAGTTAAAAAGTAATATTCTATTCCAATTTTACCCCTATACAATATATCAATTTCCACACCATTCTATCTACCAAACTCAATCATTACATACCTATTTAAATAATTTCACACCCAAAAAATCTTTTTTTTCAAAATCTCATCCAAACACCATTTGATTATAATCCAATCAAATTATTGTTTGGAGTCTGATTCGAAAAATTGAGCCATCAGTATCAAATTATAATCTGATTGGATTATAATAAAATGGTGTTTGGATGAGATTTTGAAAAAGAAGATTTTTTGGGTATGAAATTATTTAAATAGGTATGTAATGATTGAGTTTGGTAGATAGAATGGTGTGGAAATTGATATATTGTATAGGGGTAAAATTGAAATAGAATATTACTTTTTAACTTTTTGGTTTTTGTTAATAATTTGAGTTGTTTGGATTAAAACAGTGAAAAGTAGATTTTTGTTTGGTGAAATTTTTTGCATTGAGATTTGTAATAATCATATTTTTTAGAAACTCCAATTTAGAACTTTTTCTAGATTATTCTACTTGATAATTATACATACTATAATTACAATTATCGTATATTGTCCAAATAATTTTCTATGATGACACTTACTTTTTGGTCCTTCATTATGTATTGACGAATCAGTCGCTTAAAAAATACGAGTTTGTTGGTTCATGTAATGTTAAAATCGTGAACGATTTGTGGTCCTTGGGTTAAAATAACAGTCATTGTCCATTTGCTTCTCTCTCTATATTGCGACTATAATTATTTAATTTCGTCAAAATAAATTTTAGACAAAAAAATTTTACTTTTGAGCCATCTAATTTTTACCGAGTTAACACATCCCTAGTAGAAAAAAAAAGTTGAAAACATACCGAGTTGTTCCAAAATAGTAATGAATTGTTATTTAAAATTAGATTTTTAAATATGTTGGTTGAATTTATTTTTTGAATTTATATAGTTAATTTTTTAAATTTGAGGGGCATAAATTATTTTTAATAATAAAAATATAGTATTAATTAATATTTAAATAAAAAATAAAAAAATATTATTATTTTATTAAATATTAAAAATAATTAAAAATAAAAAATAATTATAATAATTTTGGAAAAAAATATTAAAAAGAATTGGTGAAAATTGATGTGATGGAGAGAGATATAGATGTAATAAATGAGGGGTGATGTAAAATGACATTTATGCCATTTGTATATATTTGAATATATATTGAAGTGTAGGTAATTATAGGCATGTTAATAGAGATATAATAGTAATTGAGTATTTCAAGATATGAAATATATGTATATTATAATCCGATTATAATCTAATATCTAATATAAAACAAATAAAATTATTTCAGATTTTGGGTTAAAATCATGAACTGACTCTTAGAATCATTTAATTAATCTTAATAATCAAATACACTAGACATATTTCAGTTGTGAATTATTTAAGATCTAAAATTTTGTGTTTTTAAGGACTATTTTAAATATATTTAAATATTTATAGGTGTTTAGTAATTCCAACCTCTTTTTCCTGCATTAAAATTGCCTTTTATCTCCCTAATATGGTTAAAATTATGAAATAGCTCCAAAAATGTCAATTTCTATTAATTTTCTAACGGAATTAAAGCTCAAGGTACCATAATGTTAACGAAAAATACCACAGTGTACCAGAATATCACCTTTTAATCACAGGGTACCAAAGTGGAATATAACCAAACCATAGGGTACCATAGTGTAATTTATCCTAATAATAATTAATACCATTAGTGAAAATATGGATAGAAGGATCTAATTCCTAAACCTTCAAAGTTTAAGGATTTGATTTAGAAAATTGATAGTTTAAGAGTCTATTTTCAAATTACCCAAAGTTTAAGGAATCTTGTTACATTTTTCTCAATTTATTTTATACTTTTTAATCCTTAAACTGACAATAATTAATACTTTTTTAACCTCTGGATTTGGTGTAAAATTTTTATTGTTGAGTAAAAAAAAAATCAAATTACTAATAATTGTAATAATTTAGAAATTGATTAGTATATTTTAATTATTGAGAAATTTATTAATTAATTCCATACAAATTACGGAGCCAAATAATAAATTTTATCTAATATTTTTAAAATTAGTTTTCACTTTTGCTTGATTTGATAGAAATAGGCTTTATATATATATATATATATTAGCATTAGTTTATATAGGTTTAATTAAGAGGCCACTTTACTTGTTTATCCTTAAATATTGAGGGAACTTACTATTTGGTCCTTCATTTTTCACAGTTTCAACAATTTGGTCGTTGCATTATTAAAATATATTATTTGGTCCTCCAATAATTACAAATGTCAACTCGTTAGTCCCTGTAGCCTCTCTCTGTTACTAGCACCAATGATCTGGCCATTAAGTGCACATGTGACATGTTAAATGCCACATGTGCAACCATTTGGTCCCATAGTTTTAAAACTAAATACTATTTGGTCCCTCAAATTTAAATCTCAACTATTTCGTCTTTCTCTAGATTCTTCATTTAAAATATCTCTCTTCTCTCAAGATTTGTCTTTCATTCAAAACCTTGATTAATAACAAATTGGTCCAAAACAATAATTATCTTTGTCAAACATGGACAATAACGAGATCAAGTTGTATTTGTACCAAAAACTGAGCGTGCCATCAGCGTGGGAGAAAGGGGAAAACTTGGAGTTACAGATCGAATTGCAAGTACAATATGTATGTGGCGTGCGTGAGGGAGATGCTAGTGGAGAGTTGATCCCTAGAGCATGTCACATGCATATTGTACTCCTTGCAATTTGATATGTAACTCCAACTTTTCCTCTTTCTCTCGCACTGATGGCACACTGAGCTCCCTTTTCGGTTGAGTTTTAAAACTCAACACTATTTGGTCCCTCAATTTTAAAACATTAATTTAATTGAGAAGGATCAAATAGTTGAATTTTAAAATTGAGAAACCAAATAGTGTTGAGTTTTAGAATTGAGGAACCAAATAGTTGCACAAGTGGCACTAATATGTGGCATTTAACATGCCACATGTGCATTTAACGAGACATAACAGAAAGAGGCTACAGGGACTAACGAGTTGACATTTATAATTATTGAAGGATCAAATAATATATTTCAATAATGCAGGGATCAAATCGTTGAAACTGTGAAAAATGAGGAACCAAATAGTAGGTTTTCTCTCAAATATTCATTGAATCAACAATTTCATCTTTGAAAATAAAAAATAGACGATTTTTAATCTCTAACTTTTTACTAGGGGTGAGCAAACCAACCCGCGAGCCCGCAGAAACCAACCCAACCCGCAATTATGGGTTGGGTTGGTTCGGGTTCGCAGGTTGGTTTGGGCTCAAAATTCCCAACTCGCACACTTGTGGGGTTGGAGTTTTTGAACCCAACCCAACCCGCGAGCTCGTATATATATATATTTTTTATTTTTTATACATGTTTATTAATTTTTATATAAATTTTGTATGTTTTTTTATGTATTTATATTATTAGTTCTTTATAAATAAGATATTTTGATTTTAAAATTACATAATTACATATATGTATTACATTTACATATGTTTTGAAACATATTTTAATTTATTTATATTTATATATATAAAATTTATGTTTTTTTTAAAACTTTTTTTATGTGTAAGTTTTTTTATTCACTACTCCCAAATTTATAATAATGTTTTTCGTTATAAAAATTATAAAAAAAAATTAAAAACTCAACCCGCGGGTTCAACCCAACTCAACCCGCAACTCTCTGCGGGTTGGGTTGGTTCGGGTTGAATTTTAAAAATTATTAAACTCAACTCAATCCAACCCGCAGATTGATGTGTGGGTTGGGCTGAGATTTTCTTTCAACCCACCCCAACCCAACCCGCGCTCACCCCTACTTTTTACAATTTTAACCTATACATACGTACCCAAATCCATGATCCCACAAAATTTGTAATGTGCAACTCCAGTTTTAAATTTTAAAATTATCTACTTTATCTACTTCATCTAAGAAAGCACAACGCAATAGAGAGCAAAGCCCACATCCACCTCTATTCATGGTCCTTCAACATGATCCATTCTAGCGTGATATATTTTCGTTTGTTCATCATATAACCTTGGCTAAAATTGTATTTTCGCACCTAATATTTACTCAAAATTTTATTTTGCTCTATAATATTTTTTATTTTGTTTTGATTTCTTAAAAGTTCTATAATTGGTTTCTAACTATTGATTGTGTTCATATCTCTGTTGTTTGATCGTTTCAAACTCAAACTCGATGAAATTAGAGCTACAATTTCAATTTAACGAGTTCTTTCCTTGTCCAATTAGAGTCCTTACCAAACGAGGTCTAATAGGGCCAAAAAAAAATGAGCCGCTTTTTTCATAAATTTGGTCATATCTCTCACGTTTCAAGTTTGAATGCAACCTATGGAGCATGGAAAATTCATTTTGAAGGAGTATCACCGTGTCCGACTCCCTACGGCACATATTTATAAGTTTCATAATATAAAATCAATTTTTTATGACTGTAACATGACAAATAATAAAAAAGGCAAAAGTACTGTTAGTACCCCCAACGTATGAGGTCATTTTCAGTTAGACCCCCAACGTTTTTTTGTCAATCATACCTTCAACGTTTCACATTTGAGTCAATTATACCACAACCTCTAACTAATTACAAAATAGTCCAAAATATTTGTCATATTTAACAAACAAGTCCTTAGAAGCCATTAACAATCCTCCTTCTTTTACCCTAAAACATCACCACCACAATTCATTGTTGTCGTCCACTCTGTCCTCGTTTCCATCGACATAGTCTTTCTCGTCATCGTCCTCAGCTTCTTAGTCTCCCCCTAAATTACATTGTTCCCATCCCTTTTCCTTTCTTTACAATCTTCTCTCTCACTCATTTTTTCCATTTTGAAGTTACTTTACTTCTCAATTTCGACGACCACAACGGCACCACCACCGGAGATTGTGTGTTAACGCGGGGAGCTAGAGCTATTGGTATTTCTGCTTGATTTCTCTGTATTCGAGGTTCATTGGCAAGTTTGTGTGTGGTTGGCGGAACTATGAAAAACAAAGGGGGAGAGATTTTTCAAGTTTCTCAATTGCAGGAACCAGTTCGATTAAGGTCCTTAATTAGTTTTGGGCTTATGTGAAAGAAAAATCTTAAGAGAATGAAGGATTTCTAAATATTGGAAACTTAAGGACCTTAAAACAACAAAAAATATTGGATTGGGGTATAATTGACTCAAATGTGAAATGTTGGGGGTATAACTGAAAATGACCTCATATGTCGGAGGTACTAACAATACTTTGTCCAATAAAAACTAATGACGCATATACCATATAATATGAATAGATATTACAATTTTTAAAATTTTCATCGAAATTTATAAAATTTTAATTATATATATATTTATATATAAATACATTTCGTGTCGTATCATATAATTTTAATAATTTGACATGTTAGGGTGTTTGTATCATATCTCGTGTCTGTTTATATGGCAGTGTCCAATAGAATGCAACGAAATTATAGCTACAAATTACTTTTGCTGAGCTCGCTCAACCCAATTCAACCTATCAACCCGCACATACTTTTTTTTTAATTTATTTTTTTGAGTTTTGAAATTGATAACATTAATATCTATTAGTTTTGAAAATTGTGTGATTTGTAATAAAATAAGTTATTAAATTGCTAGTTTAATACACACGTCTAGTTATATGCCTCATGTTTTTTGTATTTTGTAGTGTTTGTTGAATTTAATTCATTACATATTCACAAATTTTATATCTAATTTTTTATTCATTAATGATTTTGAGAAATTACATATTTTTTTTTCTTTTATATATAATGGTAATCCAAAAAAAATTAATATTGAATGGACCAACCTACCAAGGCTCAACTTAAATCATTGTCTCCGGTTTACGTTGAGTTTTTTTTTTTAAAAAAAAATCTAATCCAAACCAACTAATTGTAATAAAAATTTGGCAAAAATACTAATTTTATCCCCCAAACTTTATACCAACTGTCAATTTCATCCCCAATCTTTTTTTGCTATCAATTTCATCCCTAATCTTTCACATTTTCATCAATTTTATCCTTTGACTAACTTCTTTTAATAAATTAACGACATATTGCATCCTATTTTTCAATCTGAGTTAGGATTTGAGTTCCTTTTTCTATCAATTTTACATTATTTTCCTAAGTTAAGTTGGGTGGACGAAAGAATGCATCCATAACTACTCTTTGCAAGTATGTTTTTGGAGTAGCAAAGACAATACTAAACAAAACACCATGTATCTTTTTAAAGCATGAGATACAAACTCAAAGCACAATTTTCTTTTATTGACGTTTTTATTAAGGAATTATTTTACCATGCATGCCAACCGAGGCATAATCACCATAAATCTATTAATTATTTTTCTATTCAAAGCCTCTTGATTTGTAAATTAGCGAAATCAATAAATTCCTAATAAATAATTTCAACATTTTGCAGTAAGTAGCAACATATTTATGTGGTTTTCTTTATTTTATTTGCAGTAAGTAGCAAGTAGCAACATATGAGTTCCATAAAGTAATAAATATGAACCACACTACTTTCTCTTCTTCTTTCTAGCTGTATAAAAAATATAGGATCCCATTCCATTGTTCATGGTCTCCAGAGACTAGTATTTGAACTTCTGTACACTGTCTTTAAACAACCCAATTCCGCAATGAAAATCATCCTACAGGGCATATCAATTATGAGTATAATATTGGTATGCATCTTAATAAGGTATATTTAAAAAGACATGACAAATAAGCTATATGACAAAAGAAAGTCAAATTTCAAAGCTATTAACCATGACCAACATAACTGATGAAACAAAATGTGAAAAGGAGCAAAAGGTTCAAATCTGATGAGAACTGATATTCACACTGACACTGAAAAATTAAATACTGAAAATGCAGGCTATATTTGATATATATCACAAGAGAAATACAACCAATCTCCAAATCAACACAAAACAGTCCCTAATCACTAGTACACACTGAAATACACGCAGCAAACACTCAAGAACACACAGAAGCAACAATAAGATAAATACTGGACATTCGAGAGGCCAGTCTCTCCCCCAAAACCCTACTGATTTTCTGCCTAAAGAGCACTCCCTGCCCTTTCCTTCCTACAAAAGACCCTTCCACTACGCAGCTCCCTCCCTTGCCTCCACTACTGTGTCAGAAACGGTTATGCCCTCTTTCTCTCCCCTCCCCGTACTGCCCACTTTTCCTTTCTTTCTCCTCTGATATGTTTTTGGTCCCTCAATTGCAGGCCCAACCCCATTATTAGGCCCAACAATCTCTTTCTCTTTCCCAATTCCCCTTCTTTTATAAGTTTTCCATGAGGTAATTGGCCCAGGTCCATCAATACCTCCCGCCACAAGATTCACCTTGTCCTCAAGGTGAAAACTAGGGAACTATTCTTGAATCACAGAGTAGTCCTCCCATGTGCTTTCGAAGTCCGGCAGGTGTTTCCATTTAATCAGCATCTGAATCTCAGCCCCCACTGCCCTCCTAATCTGTTTAACTTCTTCAGGTTCCACTTGCAATTCCATATCTTCTGTCAATACCGTGGGCAGATCTTGGGTAGGAACCGATGGATGAAGAGCTCTCTTTAACTGTGATACATGGAAAACCGGATGAATTCTCGTTGTTTCGGGAAGCTCGAGTTGGTAAGCAACCTCCCCAAACTTAGCTTTGATTTTGTAGGGTCCATAAAAGCGAGGGCTCAATTTTTCATTCACCCTCTTTGCTAATGAACGCAGTTTATAGGGGCTGATCTTCAGATATACCAGCTCTCCAACCTCAAAATTGACTTCTCTTCTATGCTTATCGGCCTGTTGCTTCATTCTCTCTTGAGCCTTGGTGAGGTTCTCCTTGAGCTCGCTTAGAATGACATTTCGAGCTCTAATCTGTTCATTAACATCTTCCACCACTGAACTGCCATCTTCCCATTTGAAAAGAGTCGGCGGTTCTCTTCCATATAAGGCTTTGAAGGGGGACATCCCTATTGATTGGTTGTAGGTAGTATTGAACCAATACTCTGCCCAAGCTACCCATTTGCTCCACTGCTTAGGAGATTCCCCGGCAAAACACCTCAGATAGGTTTCTAAGGTCCTGTTCACCACCTCAGTTTGCCCATCAGTCTCGGGATGATACCCCAAACTGTATTTCAGATTAGTACCGGCCATTTTGAAAAGTTCTCTCCAAAATTGACTGATGAAGATTCTATCTCTGTCTGATACAATTGATTTAGGGAAACCATCCAATTTCACTATCTCTTGGACAAAGACAGTAGCCACATCTTTTGCTGTAAAGGGATGGCGAAGAGGTATAAAAAGGGAGTACTTAGTCAATCTGTCCACTACTACCATGAGAGAGTCATACCCGCTGGATTTTGGCAATCTCACTATAAAATCCATGGAAATATCTTCCCATACTTGCTGAGGAACCGGTAAAGGTTGCAGCAATCCAGCCGGGCTCATTGCCATGTACTTGTTCCTTTGGCAAATCTCGCATCTTGATACAAAATCCTGGACATCTCTCTTCTGCCCTTCCCGATAGAGAACTGATGCAATCCTCTTGTAAGTACGCAAGTACCCTGAATGGCCTCCCATAGGTGAAGAATGAAATTCTGCTATCAGTTTAGGGATTCTTACTGAATTTCGGGGCAGCACCAACCTGTCCTTGTAGAGCAGGGCCCCATGTCTCATGCTGAATCCTTTGGGTGGTTCTTCTCCTTTAAGAATTTGCTCCCGTATCTTACTCAACCTTTCATCCTTCTCCAATTCCTTGTCCCACTCCTCTAGTTCCTCATATTGCCATAAGGAAAACCCCTTCATCTCGAGAGTATCTCCCTTCCGTGATAGGGCATTCGCTACTTTATTTTGACTCCCGGGTTTGTATTGAATTTCAAATTTGAATCCCATCAGTTTTGAAACCCATTTTTGTTGATTTTCGCCCATCACCCGATGCTCAAATAAGAACTTGAGAGCCTTTTGATCAGTCCGAATAATGAACTTGTGCCCCATAAGATAATTCCGCCACTTCTGAACTGCAAACACAATCGCCATCAACTCTTTTTCATAAACAGATTGTTGTTTTGCCTTATTAGATAGCACTTGGCTATGGAAAGCAATGGGGCGCCCTTCTTGCATGAGAACAGCCCCCACACCCACCCCGGAGGCATCCGCTTCAATCACAAACTGTTTAGCAAAATCCGACATGGCCAAAACAGGGCCTGTTATCATAGCCTTCTTCAAACTTTCAAAGGAATGTTGAGCTTGCTCACTCCAAGCAAAAGAATCTTTCTTGAGCAAATTGGTCAAAGGGGCAGCCAACTTCCCGTAATCCTTGACAAATTTACGATAATATCTCGTGAGACCAAGGAACCCTCTAAGTGCTTTTAGGTCCTTAGGCTTTGGCCACTCCACCATACTTTCAATCTTCTTCGGGTCAACTTGCACTCCTTGATCTGATATAATGTGCCCCAAGTACTCCAACTTCCGCTGTCCAAAAACACATTTTTTGAGGTTGATCACCAGCTGGTTCTCCTTAAGGATAGTCAGCGCTGTCCGGAGGTGCTCCAGGTGGGACATGTAATCTGGACTGTAGATTAATATGTCATCAAAAAATACCGACACGAACTTCCTCAAATGTCCCCGGAAAATGTCGTTCATGAGGGATTGAAAAGTGGAAGGAGCGTTGGTCAATCCAAAGGGCATTACCAAGAACTCGTAATGACCTTCGTGAGTGCGAAAGGCTGTCTTCTCTTCATCCCCCAGTTTAATCCGAATCTGGTGATATCCGAATTTCAAATCAAGTTTTGAAAATATCATGGCAGCACCCAATTCATCTAGTAATTCGTCAATAGTGGGTATTGGGAATTTGTCGGGTATGGTGATCTTGTTGAGACTCCGATAATCGACACAAAATCTCCAGCTTCCATCTTTTTTCTTCACTAGGAGGACAAGACTAGAATACGGGCTGTTGCTCGGCCTAATGATTCCTGAAGCCAACATCTCCCCTACAAGTTTCTCAATTTCATTCTTTTGGCTGTGAGGGTATCGATAGGGTCTAATATTTGGGGGTTGTTCTCCTTCTTTAATGATAATAGCATGATCCTTGGACCTGGATGGGGGTAGGCCCACTGTGGGTCTGCACACTTCAGCAAAGCCCTTCAAGAGTTCTTTGATATCTCCCGCCATCTCATTCACGGTTTCTTCAGCCAGCCCCTTTCCCACAAATACAAGTAGATACCCTTGTTCCCCATTAGCCACTGACTTCACTATTGACTTGAAGGAGACAAGTGTTTTATTTAATGAAGGGTCTCCTGTCAAACATACTACAGTGCCATCAACCTTGACCTTCATCGTAAGTTGCTTCCAATTGACCTTGACCTCTCCCAAGGATTCCAACCATTTAACCCCCAACAACATATCAACTCCTCCCAAATCAAAGAAATAAAATGTTTGTTGTACCTTCAAACCTTGTACCTCCAGAACAACATCCTTGCACAATTCAGTCCCCTTCACCGTATGCCCATCCCCAACTGTCACTTGGAAAGGCTTGGTTTGGTGAACCGGTAGTGTTAACCGGGTCACAACAGAAGATGAGATGAAGTTGTGGGATGCCCCACTGTCGATTAAGATCAACACATCATTGTTCTTCAATCTCCCAATGACCTTCATAGTCTTTCCCTTGTCCAGACCCACCATGGATGCCATCGACAAAGCCATTAAAGAACTAGAGATGGGTATTTCGTCAGCTTCTCTCTTCTCTTCTGCCCGGGTTTCCTCCTCGTCTTCTGCGTCAGCCCACACTTCATCTTCCGAAAGGAGAATCACGTTGAGCGATTTCTGTTTGCATCGGTGCCCAGGGCTGTATTTTTCATCGCATCTATAACACAAACCTTTCTCCCACCGTTTCGCCGCTTCTTCCTCTGTCAAGTGCCGGAACCCTCCTGTTTTGTTGGACGCTGCCGACGACGTTGCAGGTGGAGTATGGGTCGTGAGTTTATCAACGATCTTCATCTCTGATTTCCCACTCGTTACACTAGCAACTGGGACCTTCTTCGGCTCATTCCAATTAGTTGTGTAGCTGAATGTGGGTTTTTGGCCTACCCACTTCGGCCCAACAGAGTTTTTTGGTATTTTTTGGGCCTTTGCTTCTTTTTTCAATTTTTTGATGGTATTGTTTTTGTCTTCTATCTTCTGGGCTATCTCCATGATATCCTCCAAGTTTTGGGTTGTACTAAGTCTCACTTCAGCCTTAATCTCTTCTTTCAACCCATTAAGGAACGCCCCAACCAGCAACTCATCGGAAGCTTCATGTAATGGTGCCGACAAGATTTCAAATTGATGTCGGAATTCCTCCACTCCACCCTCTTGATGCAAAGCCATCAGCCTTTCATACCCATTCCCACTTTGGGATTTATGGAATCGTCTCAGCAACTCTTTTCTAAACTTCTTCCAGCCATCCCACGGCCTTCTAGCCTCCCTCCACTGAAACCAACCCAACGCCCTCTCCTCCATACATACTGCAACTGCCTCCACCTCTCTACCTCTGGAATCTTATTGATAGAGAAATAGTGCTCCACACGAAAGACCCATCCCATAGGGTCCTCTCCAGCAAAAATGGGAAGCTCAAGTCTTCGGTGCTTGTTGGGGTCAACTTCTTCTTTAGTCCCCTGTTCCACTTCATTCTCTGTGTTTTCACTCGAAGCCCCTCTCTGCACTGAAGGATCAGCTTCTTCCCCCTGAGGTTCCTTTTCTTTGTGTCCAGTTTCTTTCTCTCGCATTTCTGCTATCCATTCCTTCACCAAGTCAAAATCCTTCTTCATAGCATCTACAACTCCTTTCATTCCTTCATAGTTCTTCTCTAAACTCTCTTATCGTGCCTCTGTTCTTACTTCACCCATTCTGGTACTGACCATGCCCCAAAACCGACCTGCTCTGATACCACGATGATGAGAACTGATATTCACACTGAGACTGAAAAATTAAATACTGAAAATGCAGGCTATATATATTTGATATATATCACAAGAGAAATACAGCCAATCTCCAAATCAACACAAAACAGTCCCTAATCATTAGTACACACTGAAATACACGCAGCAAACACTCAAGAACACACAGAAGCAATAAGATAAATACTGGACATTCGAGAGGCCAGTCTCTCCCCCAAAACCCTACTGATTTTCTGCCTAAAGAGCACTCCCTGCCCTTTCCTTCCTACAAAAGACCCTTCCACTACACAGCTCCCTCCCTTGCCTCCACTACTGTGTCAGAAACGATTATGCCCTCTTTCTCTCCCCTCCCCGTACTGCCCACTTTTCCTTTCTTTCTCCTCTGATATGTTTTTGGTCCCTCAATTGCAGGCCCAACCCCATTATTAGGCCCAACAATCTCTTTCTCTTTCCCAATTCCCCTTCTTTTATAAGTTTTCCATGAGGTAATTGGCCCAGGTCCATCAAAATCTCAGTCGAAGTTTGTACCTAACCAATTGATAAGGCTCCTTGAAGTAAGTTATTCAATTTAATTATATTGGTAAAACAATTAATTTTGGATCAATTTAATGATTTTTTATTAATGAAGACATTTAATTTGACTTAATTGTTAAAAAAAGTTGATTTAATTAAGATTAAATATATATTTTATGTATATTTTTAATATACAATTGATAAAAATAATAATAGATATGTATTTATTACAATTAAAAAAATATTTAGTAGTATAAAATATAAATATGTATAGTAAAAAATTA